>JANHGL010006693.1:0-33922 GCA_024611195.1 Ceyx melanurus
TTTTGTTTTGTGCGTGTGTTTTGTTGACAATGGGTGTTTGGTTTTTTTTGTTTGGGTGGTTTGTTTGGGTTTTGGGGGGGGTTTGTTTTGTAGGTGTGGCGGGGGGGGGGTCGTTTGTGGCTTGTGTCCCCTAGGAAGAGGGGCTTTTAACAGGGCACTTGTGGGTGACAGCATGGGGGTTTTGTGATGTGTCTTGTGTGCTGGTGAGTGCTGGGCGGGTTGACAGACCCTGGTGTGGGACCAAGGCTCTGCCCTCCCCGGCACTGCTCTGGAGCGCTGGGTGAAGCCCAGGCCTAACTTCAGTGACATGCCACTGGTATCCCTGGAGATGTTACAGCTGTTCTTGGAGAGGCACTTTCCTTCTCCCACGGGAGATTTCAAGCTGATTTCAGTGGGAAATGTTTGTGCTGTTCCCTTTTAAAATGTCATTAGCTCTTCAGAGAAACGTTTTGGTGTGTGTGTGGGGGGTGTTTTTGGTTTTTTTTTTTCTTTGGAATTGATGGGCTTTTTTGTCATGAGAACTATTCTGGGTGGCATTGCATGGACAAGTTCGCCACTGGGAGATGGAATTAAATGCTGGAGCAAACCCAAGAGAGAGTCTACTGTCTATCCTGCCCACTAGGGAATTACAAAGTGCATTACCACCCCTTTGCAGGTGGGGTGACCTCTGAGCTCCCAGGTGACTTGCTTTGCTCTCTCCCCAGGGTTTGGGACCTTCCTCCACCTGTAGCAGCAGCTAGAGGATATATCCAGCCTCAGCTGGAATTCCTGATGCTGTGGGTCCCTAGGCCCTGCACCTTCTGCCTCACTCTCCAGCCTCCCTGCTGCACCCCCTGCATCTTCCCATGGGCTGGAAGAAGCCACAGCCTGTTCCTCCAGTGGGAGGGAGCATGGGAAGCACTGCTTCAGGGTCAGCGAGCTGTGCTTTTATGCTGGGATCTCAGCTCCCTGCCCTCATACCTCAGTTTCTCTCTGTGTGAGGGGCAAGGGATGACACACAGCTACTCCCAAGGGCTGAGAGGATGAGCTCCCTGCCAGGTGGAGTGCTGCAGTGTTAGGGATGTACTAAGAAATATTTACTAAAACATTTAACATGCTGGTTTCTGGGCAGTGACAGGGACCAGTTTAATAGCTGTGAAGCTCCTCTGCTGCCTGCCTATGGAAATGTGAAGCACAAAGAACTTGGGTTCAGGACCCCTTGGAGCTGTGGGCTAGCCCCGGCATCCACACATTGTGGCTGCATCCAAAGTGCTCTTTGAAAGGCTCATGCCAAGGCTCCTGTGCAGATGTGTGCCCCTCGCTCCCAGCCTGGCGGCACCAGCTGGCCACACAGTGCCAGCTTGCCAGGCCCCCTCTCAGGCTCACTCCTGTCCCCACAGTGTGTCTGCCTGCAAGCTGACGGACGAGGCCTGCTTCATCCTGTACGAGTTCTGGCAGGACGTGACTTCATGGAGAAGGTTGGAGGCTTTCCTTGTGCAGGGCTGGGGCTGGATGCTGGGGGGCGTGGGTGGGCTGAAAGGGAGTTCATCCTGGGACTCCACCAGTCCCCTGCTGCTCCCTCTCCTCCTGCAGTCTGTCCTGCTGCTGACATCTCAGCCCAGGGGCTGTTTGCAGTGGGAGGGGGTGAACACCCTGATAAAACGATTTTGGGATCAGGGCAGGAGTGGGTGTCCTGCCCTAAGGTTTGTGAAAGCAGCCCTGTCCCTGTGCTGGGGGCTGCTCTCCTATAGCTGTGAGGCACACACAAGCCCTGTGCACCCCCTGCACCCTCTTTTACAGCCACTTGCAGTCCAGCTGCAGCAAGACATTCCAGCGGTCCATCATCAGCTTGCTGGAGTCCCCGGAGCTGCTGACCACCATGCTCTTCCCAGGTGAGAGGGGTCGTGGGGCTGGCTTGGGGGGGACCCCATGCTGCAGGACCCCACAGTCCCACACTTCTGCTCTGAATGTTGTGCAGAGGGGAGCAATGAGGGGAGCAGGTGCCTTGGCTGGTTCCAGAGCAGGAGGTTGGCTTGAGGGTGACCTAAGTGGTCATTTTCTAACCCCAGTGCTGCCTGCAGAAGACACCACAGCTCAAGCGGATCCATCACCAGGCCATGCCATGGCTGGGCTCTCCCAGGCCAGGGTGGTGGGTGCTTTAGACACAGGGATGCAGCTGCCCCCTGAGCAGGGCTGGCTCCCTCAGCTCTGCCACTCCAGCTCCCAGCCCACAGAGCCCTGACCCCTTTCCCCCTGTCTCCCCAGCCTCTTGGTGGATCATGAACAACAACTGACCCTGGACACCCTCAGCATGCAGAAGGATGTGGAGCTCTCAGCACGACCAACGCCTTCTCTCACCTTTATCACCTCCCTGTCCCTCCTCCCCTCCTGCTCTCTGGCAGGGGCTGCCTGTCCATCGTGTTTTACCCTTTTGCTCTTTTCATGTTAATTTAGCCCCCCTCGCCCCAATGAAGCTGGTCCCTGTGCTGCAGGGGGAGCAGGGCACTCCCAGCAGGGCACTCCCAGCAGTGCACGGGGACCCACATTTGGGGTGACAGCCCAGTCCCTTGGGGAGCACAGCTCTCACTGCTGTGTCCTGGCAGTCCTTACACCCAAGCCCTTCTTCCTCCCCATGGTCCTTCTCCTTCCAGCTCTGGGGACAGGCTGAGTCTCTGCAGGGTCCTGGCATGGGCTGGGGGCCATGGCTCTGGCCACCTGTGGCATCCCCACCACAGCCACCCTGGGCCAGCAGCAGCTCTGCCCAGGGAGCTGGGCTGCCTCATACAGCTTCTGAATAGTGTTTTATAGGAAAAAAGTAACAAAAGTTAAGAAAGTATTTCTGTCAAGGTGGGCCAGGTCTAACCCTGGCCACACCACAGCCTGGACAGCCACTGCCATGGCTTTGAGACTTGTCTCTGCTCCCCTGGCTCTCTGACCCCCTGGCAGCCCACTGCGAACCTCCTGGGCTGGCAGGCATAGCTCAGCTTTGTTACTTCTCCCCACGGCTTCAGCATTGGCACCATTTTCAGTGCTGCCAGATAGATTGTAGCTGCATTAATGGTGGTGGTGGGGGAAACAAGCTGAGGAAGGAAGTCCCCATGGCTGGAGTGGAGCAAAGCCCCCCCCCAGTCTGTGGGTTGCACACTCGGGTTTGTTTTGGTGCTGCAGCCCCAAACCCTCCCTGAGCTGGTGGCAATTATGCTGTTGAGAAGAGTGTGGGGCAGGTGGAGCTGGGCATGGCTGGTAGCAAGTGACTCCTGGCATGGCCAGTGCCACCATCCGTGCACCCCAGCTGTTCCCAACACCCAGTGTGCTTCCCCGGCTCAGCATGGGAGCCCAGTCTCCACACCCTCACTCACCTGGGTGTCTGCCCTCCTTCCCCTTGAGTGCTGCTCCCCACCAGCACCCCCAGAAATATGAATCTGACTGGTTCTTCCCTAATCCCTGGGTGCAGTAATTAAACTGCAGTTGCTCTGTGGCTGAAGGGGTGACAGATGGGTGCAGCTCTGTCCCAGGGACACCACACAGGCTGTGTTTTGAGGCCTCAGCTCTGCCAGGACAAGGGCCATGGCCCCACCCTGGGATCGACACACAAGGTGCCAAGGCAAGTGCTGGCATAGGTGGGAGTTGTGCCTGGGTGCTGCCAGGGGTGGGTTGGAGATGGGCACCCCACACAGCCATGGCAGGCAGAGCTGCAGTGGGTACTGGCTTTGGGATGCCTGAGCTGCTGCTTTGGCTGGTGCCCCCTGCAGCCTCTGCAAACTGGTGTGGGGCTTAGCCCCCAGTTCTGGAATTCTTAACCACGGGATGAGTGTTTGCAACCCTGATCACCAGCAAACCTCTGCAGGGGGAGCAAGGTGATGAATATAGTCTTTTTATTGACTACGTTTGAGTAGAACAAACTAAATACATCTGTAACAGTTTGGGTTCCTTTATACAGGACATTAAATAAGTTATGCACAGGAATGAAGTAACAAATTTCTATTACAGAATTAAATGTCAAAAAAAACCCCCGAGAAACCTTAACCCACTGTCTTCCCCTGTCCCAGTTTCACATTTATCATTCCATGTTGAAAAAAAAGAAGCAATCATTCTAATCATGACTGTTTGTTAGTATTTCATTCATTTACATGGGGGTTAATTTTAATACACAGCCATCGAAGGTCAATGAGAATGACGGAAGACAATCTATTTACAAGCGGTTCCTGCCAGCCCTGCCCTGCTCCCCAGCCCACCTCAGCCTTGGCTTGGGACTGCAGTCAGGAATGGCACCCGGCCACCAGACATGAGGTACCTGAGGCTGATCCAACTCTATGCATGTCCTGCTGTGAGGAAGCCCTCAAGTGCCCAGGGAGAGGAGTGGAGTGCAAGGGCAGCCCCCTCCCTGGTGCTTGCAAGCCCAAAGTGGCTGCTGCTTCTCCCTGCTTGATACTACGTCCTCCTCTGTGCTACAGAGCAGGGCACGGCTGATCTTGTCAGGCTTTCCCACAGCTGCCTGGTCAGAGGCAGGGTAACACGGGGCTGCGCAGTCCAGGGCTGGCCCTGCCACCTCCATCTCTTCTGGGGTGAACACCTCCAGGCTGGGTGACCTCTTTGCCCAGTGCCCAGGGTCAGGGTGGCCCAAATACCACCCTTATTCAGGGTGGTGTCTGTGCTGCAGCCAGAAGCACTGTCCCCAAGCTCCTAGGGGAACACAGGAGAGGCTCTCACATGCCACTGGAGAGCTGTCTCAAACACCAGCTGACTTTTTACATAATAAAACCTCAGAGAGATGCGAATCACCCGCTCCATCCCATGACCGAAGCTTTGGAAGCACCTTTCCCCAAGGGACAAAGCTGGTTCAGCGGGACACTCGTTTATCTGCAGGCAGCCAGCAGCCAGCTACACCCCTGCAAACCCAACGATGATCCATTACATCTCTATTATTTGCCTCCAATTGAAAAAGTGATCCAAAATAATTTAGGAATTACTCGCCTCATTGGGCTGCAGCCCAGCAACTGTACCAAAATAGTCACGGGAACACGGCTTTGCTGAATAGAGCCCATTTGTGTGCAATGTGGGAAATCAGTGCAGCTCCCCCGAGGGCCCGTGCCCACCCCTCTCATCTGAGATGAGCCTCACTGTGCCCCAAAACAGCCCTTCTGTGGGTCAGTGATGGTTCTGGGGAATCCCTCCTTCCAGACCACAGTGGGACCCTCTGATCCTCTCCCCAGGCTGACCACAGCATCCCCACAGGACCTCGCCCTCGGAGATGGCAGCTCTGGGACAGTCAGCAAAGGTTGGATGAGGCGGCAGTACCCGCGCAGCCCCAGGTGGTTCTGGCAGCGGGGAGTGCAGCCAGCACTGGAGCAGCACTGCAGGAGCCCCTTGGGGCTGGGGGAAAATCTGCTGTATGTCACCAAGTCCTGTGTTTATTTTAGCAGTTTGGCCAAGGCGTGTGGAGAGAACGGACTGTGAATAACCTGTTGCCATCGTGCGAGGAACTCTGTGGTTAAACAACGGCAGTAACTCCCTAACCAACAATTTCCATGCAGTGAAAAAAAACCCCACTTTCTGCATAGCAAAATAACAGTAACCAGGTGGAAAGGGTGAAAACCACCTGCTAACGCTCCCAATGTGCTCTGTGCTTTCTCCCAGCAAAGGTCCTGCTCGGGGTAACACACAACTGTCTGTTCTGTCACAGAACGGGTTTAAAACCAGGCCATGAGACACGGCCAGCCCTACCGCCTGGGTAGCGACATTTGGTTTTGAGCAGATGGATCCTTTCCTTCGTCTCTTGCAAGCATCAGCTGCCAATCTGCAGGCACAAGAAGAGGGCTGGGCTTTTGCCTTTGCACTAGAGGATGAAATGCTGCTGCTGGGAAAGAAGCTCCCATCTGTTTGCAGCACTGACCAGACAGCATGACCACCTGAGACACCACTGGCTGGGAGCACAGAAAATACGAGATGCCTATCATGGAAGAAAGGTGGCTGAAGGATGAAGCAGCTTGGACACCTCAGGAAAGGAGCCTCAGCACATTTGACCTGTGAGGACAGCGCTCATCATGTCCTGCGTGTGCTGGCAGCGCTCTCCAATGAGTCCAGGATCCTTGGGTAAGTGCCCAGCCTCCTTCATGCCCTGAGTGATGCTCTAGGACCCCCCTGCCAAAAGGTGGGCACAGAGGCCCTGCGGGTGGGGCCAGCCCCAGTTCTTCATGAGCCAGAAAAGTAATAAATGCAAAAGAAGATGGCAAAGCCTGAGTGTCGGTGCTCCAAGGCGGTGGCGTGATGCGTCCCATGTTTCAAGTGATAAAAGTTGCTGTGTTGTTTTTTTTTGTCAGCTAAAAAAAACCAAACCAAGGAAACTAATCAAATGGACTGAACCAAAACTTCCTCTTTAGAGTCCATTTGTCTCTATCGCTGTCACGGATGCCGGGGTGGAGGAGCGGGAGGTGGTTGCTGAAGTCTTCTCAAGTGCTGGGCTGGGGAGGCCGTTCAGGCTCTTGGCGGCAGCCGATCGGCCCGTAGGCAGAGCCAGGGGCTTGCTCTGGCCATGCAGGCCCTGGCCACAGATTCGGTGGTGCCTCTCCCAGTCCTTGTGCTGGCAGAAGGAGCCGCAGTACCGGGCGATGTTGCAGCCACTGCATGTCTCACTGGCTTTGCGACCACAGTTCCAGCAACTCTGCAAGACCAAGGGTGCCACACTTCAAAATGGGTTTAGTTTCCAAGGGCTGCTTGATGGTGCTGACTCAACAGCTCTAAGGGGGACTGTTCAGCCCCCTCTTGCCTAGATTTAGTAATAGTACAATGAGCAATCCATTAATTACTGCTATTGCACAGCTTTTTGCCAAGGGTACTAACCCCAACTCATGTGCTCTGCCCAAAACCACCTGCCAGACTGCACCGGTCACATCCTCTGCCCTAGATCCACCCAAATGCATAGAGGAGGCAGCAGGCGAGGACTAAAAACCATGCTGCAGATGCTATTTGGGCTTTTTATTTCCTTTTTTAAGCAGCACTATTTTGGTATCGCTCTCAGCCAAGTGCTCTCCGCAGGGATTACAGTGTGCTGCACAGGCACCATTTGCTCTACGACCTGCACAAGAGGTCAGAGCAGGCTCATTTGGAAAAGAAAAAAAAAAGCTCATTTGAAAGCTTCCCAGCCAGGTGGAAGCACTGCCAGAGTCCCAGCTTCAAGCTGGAAGTGGAGCAAAGCCCCTCTGGCTGCTGGGAGAAGTGTCAGCTGGTGGGCTTATGGGGAGGCACTGATGGTGGGGGGCGCTGGGGCAAGGGGCCAGTGCTGGGAACTGCAGCTGCTCTGAGGCAGGAGAGGGCGGATTAGCTTTCCCTGCAGCTGGACTGGCGCAGGAGCGGCCACGTACTGGGGAGTGCAAGGGCAGCTGCCCAAGAAAAGCCCCCTCAGCCAGAGCCTGCCTGCCTCCGATCCCACCCTGCTGGGCACAACATGCTGGTCACACAGCGAAACGCTGGCGAAGCAGGAAAATGAGGTGGTGGGAGGTGCTGGCCTGTATCAGACAGTCCCGTTGTGGGGAATGGCAGCAAGACTCCGCCCTTGGGGTCTACACTGGAGCCACCGGCTCCTGGTGATTTATGAGCTGGAGGTGAAGCACCAAAGTCGAGCTGGTTGGGAGCAAGCTGCTCCAGTCCCTGAGGCTCCTCAGTCTCCCAAGAGAGGCAGGACTCATGACCAAAAAAAAAACCTCATCCCCTCGAAGCCTGAAGTAACTCCTGGAAAACTGGGTCACTGCTTTACAGCTGTTTACACTTCAAGTGGCGTTTACAAACCACATTTCAAATGTTACACACTGTGCCAGAATCTGTGACAGCTTCTCAGTGTGGCCCTTAGAGCAGAGTTCTGGGGAGATGGGGCTGGTGCTGAGAAGGGACACTCACCTAGGTCCCAGCCCTCCTCCCTGGGACAGCCAGAGGGAGAGAACACTCCCCTGGGTTTCCCCTATGGAGAAATCATTACTCGACTCATTTCTTCCATGGCCTCCTGAGCAGTTCCACCCACTCCCATCCTCAGGGAATAATATAGGCACATTTTTTGTAATACCACTAATAGTTACATGGTTCCTGCCATGTGCTGGGACCCCAGGACCAGACAATCCCAAGCCCTGGTCAGCAGGATGAGCAGAATCCCCCCAGGAGGAGGGAACAGCCTCACTGCCTATACAGTCCCAGCAGATGTGCACTC
Source organism: Ceyx melanurus (assembly GCA_024611195.1). NCBI lineage: Eukaryota > Metazoa > Chordata > Aves > Coraciiformes > Alcedinidae > Ceyx > Ceyx melanurus. The sequence continues at coordinate 8,177 of JANHGL010006693.1, forward strand.
CACGCTCCCATCAGCTCTTTGCTCTGCAGAAACAAAGCCTCTGCTCTTGCATTCGTGCAGAGAAAATAAAACAAGATGAAAAACACAGGTGGATGGGATGTGGTGGTGCAGGAATTAGCCATTCAATTCTCCCTGCTCAGTCCAGCTGACAGCTCCAAAGCTAACCATGTGAGCTTTCAGCTAAACAACAGTGACAATAATTAACAACTGAAAAGGAGGAAGAAGTTCTCAGAGACCCAATCCAGCAGGTGCTGCTGGCTGTGACAAACTAGGAGTCATCCGTCCTTTTCTAACATGCAAACATTACCCCTCCCACGTGTCAGACAGGTGCTTCCCAGCTATCCTGGATGTATGGCAGTGGTGTAGGAAGAGAGGTGGGGAGATTGTCTCTGGAGATGAGGTGACCACACACTGCCTGGGCCCAGCAGAAAAACACCAGCACCCAAGATAATCTATATGCACCAGGCCAGTTTGCACCGGCACAGTATACACCATCAGGCAGGTGTAGCTTCACCCACAGCCTGGCTTCTACCCTCTGCTATTTTAAAGCCTACAAACAGCAATTCCTTTTCCACACAGATCAAGTACTGCACAAGAGCAGATTTCTGAGTTAACTGGGAAGCAGCCTCCACCAGCACCCCCTCAATCCCAAGGAATCCCTGGTCACTACATTGAATCCAGCTCATGGTGCCCAGTGGTTCCTTCACATGGCTGCTGCACACACATGGATGCTGCAGATACTGTTTAGGCTGATTCCACTGACAGCCAGATCAAAAGCAAAAGGCTTTTTTATGGTATCAGCAGATCCCTTCGGTCACTGATTGGAGAAACACTTCTAAAAGCAAAAGGGATGGGACAGCTGTTAGCTCATAGTCACTGACAGGCAGGACTTGGAGATTTTGTGAGTCTCTGTAAGTCCCTTCCTAGGCCGTCGCCTGGCACCTTACCTCTGTAGACTCCTCCTGTTCGTTTATCACTAGGAAAGCATCCTCGGTGGCCTGGCGCTTGGCGTCGGCGATGGTCTGCTCCATCCGAGCTCTCTCGGAGGCAATCATCTCAAAGGCCTTCTGCTCGGCCTCCGCCACAGCTTTCTGCACCTCCGACATAGCCTGGCGCTTCACCTCGTTCACAGCTTCTTCTGGAAGAAAAGAGCAGCTTCAACAACCCGCGCGAGGAGCGGGGCGAGCCTCCAAGAGATGGCAAGAGGGATGGGAAGAGGCCACTCCTGGGAGAGGCCAAGGCCAGGCTCAGACCCATGGGATCCCCACTGGCACTGGACAGAAGGAGCAGAGCCCTTTGGGAAACCCAGGCTGGGATGCGTTTCTGGATTTCTCTTGTTTCTGTCAAGCAGATCTGCAGGGTCTGTGATTACTGCAGCCGGTCGGGCAGAATCCCTCACCCAGGTTATGGGCAAACACTTACCAGCTTTTTTCCAGATCTCTTCAGTGACGTAGCCCGTTCCCGACCTGCTGCTGAACTCCCGCAACGAGTCTGTTGGAATAAGGCACAGAGGGAAAGGTTGGCAAAGCCTCATCTCACCCAACTGCTGCTTCAGTGCCCAGTGAGTACCCAGTGGTACCTTGGTACATCGTTGGGCAGGGTAGAATTAACCAGTTAAAATTCAAAGCAGAGGATTCTTACAGTTGAAGGCATTCATCAAACACTCAGATGATAAATTACAACATTTAATTAGTGCCTTGCATAATTTATGATGTTGTATAACTCATTTTTATCTCCTGGTACTTTAGAACAACAGGCAATATAAATGGAAGCCATCAAACATCTGCACTGCTCAGCGACTTTGAGCATCCATCTATATGACCAGCAGTTCACATTAAATGCAGCACTTCCCACTCCCTGGGGCAACTCACCAGCTTGAATGGATGGACAAACCATCCTGCAAGGCCTCTGATGGGGAGAGGCATGTGCATTCCCAGCACTCCAAGCCTATGAACAGCCCATGTGACAGATGGGGACAGTCAGGCAGAGACCTCAACACAGGCTGCAGTCACCTTGTATCATGTTCTACCTGCATCCTTGTTTTTTTTATGACCGCAGAGCAACTTGTATAGAATCACAGAATGTTAGGGGTTGGAAGGGATCTCCCGTGATCATCAAATCCCCTGCCAGTGCAGGATCATGCAGGGCAGGCCACACAGAACAGATTTAGGTGGGTTTGGAATCTCTCCAGAAAAGGAGACTCCACAACCTCTCTGTGCAGCTTGTTCCAGGCTCTGTCACTCTCACAGTGAAGGTTTTCCTCATGTTGAGGTGGAACTTCCTGCGTTCCAGTTTGTGACCATTACCTCTTGTCCTATCACAGGGCACCACTGACAAGAGACTGACCCCTTTTTCTTTACACCCACCCTGCAGATATTTGGAAACATTTGTAAGCTCACCTCTTGGGCTTCTCTTCTTTGTAGCCTCTGTTGGACTCTCTCCAGTATTTCCCAGTCCCTCTTGAACTGGAAAGCCCAGAACTGAACCCAATACTCCAGATGTGGTCTCACATTTGAATATACGATCATCACTTTAGACCAAATAGAGCCTTGTCCTACTGAGACACCTACTTTAGGAGGTCAGCACCCCCTGCCCTCGCTCACCGCTGCCAATGGAGTCGGAGCTGCTGGGGCTGTGCTGGCGGGGGATGGGCTCCCCGCCCGCCTTTCGCGGCTCGGCCGTCTCGCTGCACCGCCTCTTCCAGTAGTTGAGCTCCTCCCGGTCGGCCTCCTGACAGCGCCGCAGCACCGCCATCGAGCGCCGGGTCTTCTCCACCATCTCCATGATGCAGTTCAGTGCCTGCGGGGAGGAAGAAAGGCAGTTCAGGCTCCTTCGTGAGGTCATCTCCTGAAATTTCTCTTTGGAGGCACCATTGAGGAACCAGCCCAGGAAGACAGCTCCTTTGGGAGCAGGCTCTGAGCAGGGCCCCTGCCTGAGCATGAGGCAGCACCAGGTGGGAAAAAGGTGGTCACACCTCCACCATAAGGCCTTGGTCACCACAGGAGGTGGTTAAACACCTTCAGGCCATGTGTCTAAAGGTGGAGGGGCTAAAAGCCCATCACTTTCTTATTGGGTGCCCATGCAAGGATTGGCAGAGATCCTGGTGCCAGATCTCCATAGCCACATCTCAACTCACAAATATTTAGCTACAGGGCCTCTACTCCACTCCCCACCCTCACAAAAGACCCAACCATCAGCTTCAGAGCACAACAAAGTATGAGGTCTCCCTACATTTACAATCAAAGCTGAATTTCAGTTCCATTCCTCTGGGGGAAACCCTCCAGTGAAGTGCCTGCAAGAGCATCCTTGCTCAGGGAGAAAAGGCTGAGCACAGAAAGTCTGCCAGAAGTCCCAAGTCTTACTGTTGGTGCCTAGTTGAGACCCATTAAATGTGGCAACTCAGGAAAAAAAATTAAAAATTCTTAAAAAAAAATAAATGATTGGTTTACATATTCTGTAAGCTCCATATCCTTACTGCACATAGAATACTGATAGGTCCAGTGCTGGGGCACAAGAGACTTGTGTGGGTACAAGGTGGGGTTTGGTTTCTCAGCCAAGGCAGCATATGGCTGTGCTCTACAGGAGAAGCTACCCAGCTCCAGACACTTTGTCCGGAGTGATTTTGGCTTCCACTGACCCTAGGCAGAAAAAACCTGCCAGGAAAAGTGCTATTGCTCCTCTCTACCCTCCACACCATTCACCTCCTTGTGGTGGCTTTTCCTTTACAAGCCTCTAGAAAAGCCTGGATATAGCATTGACAAGAGAAAAACCATAAACTGGAGCAGGTGGAACACTTGGTTGCTTCATCCTCCAGAGCTTCCCACACCTTCTTCCATTCCTTACATGATCAAGATGCTTCCACTCGTCAGCCCACTCTCTCTCCGTTAAGCGGTGATCCACCAGCTCATCCTGGTATCCTCCATTCAAACCTGCCACAAACCACAGCCAGAAGAGTGATTAGATTAGAGAATCATAGAATCATTTAGGTTGGAAAAGACCTTTGTGATCAAGTACAACCATTAGATGGACTGAGTGTTTTCTATGCTGAAGAGGTGGTCCTGAAGTGGTAATGAAGAGCTTTACTTCCAGCTACACGTAGCTGGGATTTAAAAATATATCTCGAGGTGGCTTTACAGGGCCAATTCCACACTGCTGCTCTTGTAATTATCCTTGTCATTGTCTTGGAAGTGCTACAATCCACATGGATCTGACATGCATGGGGAACAGGCTCCCTTGTTATAAACCCCCAGGAGCTCAGAGCCTGTGATTCAGGCTGCCCTGTTGGAAACACAGCATGCACCTCCCATACCCTCTAGGGAGAAAGGGGCTGGGGTCAGGCTCTGCTCTTCTGCTTTAGTGATCTTGCAAAACTTCGTTTCTATTGCCCTGTCCTTCATTCTTGCCTCATGGGTTGGTTCAACAGACCAGGTCCTTCCTCCTCACCCTGGGGAGCTCCAGCCTTCTTCCCTGTACAGGGATATACAAACCCTCAATCTCCCCATTTTTAACCTCCCCTGTCAGTTGTTTTCTCTGAAGGAGAGGATATGCTGAGGATGTGCCCAGCATTACACAGCTTGGGGTGCCATGGTCAAACTGGGACCAATGCTGAAGCTCAACTGCTGGACCTCACAGCTCCTAGGACTAAAACCCCTTCAGGCTCTCTCACCAAGACTGCCATGCCTGTCCCGGATCTCTCTGTGCTCCAACATCTTGCCGGACTCCCTGTAGAGGTGGGAGCTCGCAATATCTTCCAGGGTGTAGTGCTGGAGGGGTGGCGGGGTGGGGTGGAACTGCCCGCCAGGGTTCATCAGAGGGATGGTCAGGGCAGGGCTGTGCCGGGGCGCGGGGCTGATGGTGCAAACCCTCTTGGCCGGAGGCTCCGTTGGCAGTGGGTCCCTCTCGAAGCTGCTGTCTTCCCTTCTGCAAGCACAGGGCAGAGTGGGGCATTCGTTAGCACCACAAAACTGCACTCAGCAAGGGGGCAGATGCATGTTTCCAATTGGCAGAGTTCGAGCAGCAATGATTTTACTGGGTGTAAAGGTAGAGACCCAAACCAAACATAGAATCACAGAATCCTAGAATGCTTTGGGGTTGGAAGTGACCTTTAAAGGTTGTCTTGTCCAACCTCCAAACATGCCCAACTTGTGAAGAAATCCACAAAATGACCCTTAAAAAAAAAAAAGTAGTTCAAGAAGCCCAAGTGTTGTGATTCATCCTTCTGTGCGTGACCAAATTAACATTTCACAGTTTTTATACATTTGAGGCGTTCTCCACATAATTATACAACAATTTTTAACTTAGAATAAAAAGGTGGTGAAAAGGAGTCGTATTCATTCCAGCCTTTACAGAGCCTCCGCTCACTGCCCAGCGAGGTGAATAAAAGCTCACCTCTCCTGCTCAGGCTTCTCAGTGCTACCCAACACATTCCCCTGGGACAGAACCTGCCCAAATGAGGATCCCAACCAGAATTCACAGAGCAGGAGGAGCAATCATCAGTGCACTAACAGCCGGAATAGTTGTTGGGAATTATAAGGTCTTATCAGTTTAGCCTTGGATGCTGCTTGACTCTTTGACAGCAGCGAAGTTGCAACAAAAATCACAACTTTGAGAACTTGGCAGAGTGATGAGAGCTGTTTTTACCTGTCTGGACTGTGCCTCTTCCCATTGCTGTTGACCTCGATCAGCAGCTCGGAGGAGTCTGCAGGGGACGTGGTGTTTGTGTTCAGAAGGATGTGCTCGTGCTGTGCCAGGTACTGGGAGGGCGTCTGCTTGGCAGCCCGGGCACAGTGCAGCAGCTCTCTCTGCAGCAGTGGGAGGTTGGCCTGGAAAACAAGTGTGGGTCTGGGTCACACAGGCATCAGGCAGAAGCTTCCAGCCTTTGACAGAAGGTTTGCTGCGTGCACATCAGCCCCTGGAGCGTCAATGCTCAGAGCCTGCAGTCCCAGATTGGGATCCCCCAGCTCCTGGTGCCTGCACTGGCAGATTCCCCTGTATTTTCTCAGGAGCTGAGGGCAGCCTGCTGGCCTTCCAGCCAAAACCCAAGAGCCATGGAAAGCGCTTTGTGCTGCCAGCACCCAACCACCCCCGGAACACGCTGCACCAGCGCTTCCAATCCCCTACACCTCAATGCTTGCAAAGATTACAGCATCAGAAGTTGACGAGTGGAGCTGGGCTTGCTTGCTTTATCCCCAACACACAAGCTGACATGTGGCACTTGTTCTAACATTGGCTTTCCACAAGCCAGTCCCACAGGGCCACTGCTACGGTCTGTGCAGTCTGTCTTGGACTCAGAACTGAATTGCCGTGGTGCTGGGAAGGAGCTTTCCCAGCAGGGACGTGCTGCCAAGCAGCACAGACGGGCACACAGAGCGTCGTCAAAGCCCCGCCAGCCACCCCCGTCACCTTCAGGAAGGGGATCACAAACGGCCGGAGGGGGAAGTTGGTAGCCTCTTGCAGCTTGCAGTGAAATTCCTCGATTGTCACCGTGGAGTTCTGGGAAAAGAAATTAAGAAACTGAAATTACAATTTGGTGTTATTTTTAGACGTGGGAAATGGCTCCAAATGAACAGATCTGGAAGGGAAACTGCATCTGCCACTACAGGACTGACAATGTTTGCATCAGATCCTGCCTAATGCGGCCAAAAAGACTTGGGCCAATGTAATATAAATGCTGCACTAGGCGAGGGGTGAACACTGCCTGGCCCAGTATCCTCCTACCTCTGGGGCTGGGAGGCAGGAACCAGATTCAGAAAGGCAGCAGGACCCAGCTGGCATCCCTTGCACCCTGGCCAGGTGGCCTGGGGCTGGCTGCAGGGAGCCAGACAGTGATTCCAGCTGCTCAGAGCTGCATGCCATCCTCTCCTCCTTCCTCACTTCCAGTTCATCTTATCTAAGCCATCCAAAAAGACACCACCAGCCCATTGCTCACCCGATGGTCCTCCCCTGGCTGACCCTGCATCCCTCCCATGGCTCTATAGGAGGGTGCTCACTTGGACAGGCAGTGTTCTATAACCTGCACGTACAAAGCTCATCCCTGCAGCAATGTCCACAAGCAGTGGTGAGAACAGCAGCCAGAGAAACCTGGACAGCTCATCATTTCCCTTCCAGAAGGGTAAGCTGAGGTACCACCCTAAACCCATGCACATAGATACACTTTTGCTCTTCAGCAGCATTTTGTATCCAGTACTCAAGCACTGCAAAAGCCCCTGAGGTCATGAACAAACCCACATCTGCTCTGTCCACTCCAGTCTTGGGAGCAGAAATACTCCAGGCTGCCTTCGCTGTGTGCTGAGCCTCAAAAGAGCCATTCTTGGGATGCAGCCAGGTCAGGAGCAAGTTGCTGGGCTCCAGGGTCTCGGTCCAGGAATGGGTTTGTACACCATTTCTACCAGCCACTTTGTATGCGTGCCAACTGCCAGTCACAACTCCTCAGCACAATCTGTTCGTTTTTTTGAAGGGTGTTTTCAGGCGTATACAGCTGCAAAAGGGCAGGAGGGCTACATGTGCTGCTGATGTATGCTCTGCCAGTGACCCCAGCTCTCACAATCCATGGGAAGGAGTACAGAAGGAGGGCAGAAGGTGTTTATGAGGTATTTACCAATCCTTTCCCTGCAGCTGCACCTTCAGATTGTTGCAAGCAAAGACTCAAAGCCTTTGGTAGTGTGGGCAACTAGGCAACCAGCAAAGCACCAGCATGCCAGGAGCCCTGACCTCCCGCTCTGCCTCTGCAGACCTTGGCAATGCTCAACATTCCTGGACTTGTTTAAAACATGCAGGAGCAGCCCATAAAGAGGGAAAAAACCCAACCATTAAATACACCACTGCATATCATAAATGAAATCTTTGCAGTGTCATGGTATTCTTTCTGCACTCAAGAACAGCAGCACCAGTTTTCAAGAGCAAGGCCCTGATAGTGCCAGGACCCTGCTCCCAGCTGGCATCTCTGATTTTCCAGTATATCTTTTCTAGCACCCCTGGCTGCCTTGCTGAGCATATCAGCATTGAGTGTGAGCACAATTAAGTCAAGGCAGCACTAATGAAGCAGTGACTGGATCTGGCATTTCTTTGGATGGAAGCAGACCAGAGGGAAAATGATGCACACTCAGGGTCAGGCAACCATCAATCTGCACAAGCAAGGAAACATTTCCCTTGTACAAAACTTCAAGTTCCTCTGAATTGTGTGAAAAGTTTAATTTACAAGAGGAAATGGAAAAGTTCAGCACAGCCCATGACTCCAGCAAGCCCACAGCACCAGACCTGTGGCCTTTATAGAAAAAGCTTTGTCCAAATCCTTCCATGTTTCCTTAAGCTCAGATGCATACAAGCTCCCATCAAAGTCACCAGCCAACAGCCTTTTGAAACCCACCAAAAGACAAGAAAAAAACCAAACCAGCTAGTTGACCAGAAAGCACAGACATTACAGAGCCTTGCCCAGTCAACAGCTCTGCTCGTAGACGCAAACAGCCACTACTGTGCAGCGTGGGCTCTCCCCATCTGCCCAGCAGGCTGGCAAAGGGCAGTGGCCCAGGTGGGGTGCAGGGCTTACCACGAGCGCCAGGACCAGGGTCCGGACCTTCTCCCCAATCTCCGGGGAAATGTCATTGCCAAACTGCTGCAGGGTTGTGAGGAAGCGCTTCAGCTTGCTGAGCTGCCGGGCACCGCAAGTGGCTGGGAGCTGCTGGTTTGTCAGCGAGGAGGAGGAGGAGGAGGAAGGACCGTTGCTAAATCTCTGAGGTGGGGATGGTGCCCCATTCAGCGTAGGAGGGGAATGGTTTATTCCATTGGGTACTGCAAATGGGAGATAGAACCAATACTGAGCATCAGACAGTCATGTTCCTGTGGTCCGCTGTCCAACAGGACACATCTTCCACTCAAGGGCCTCATACTGATGGTTAATGGCTGCTGGCAAAAGAGGCAAGGACCAGGAGAGGGGCTGTGGCCAGAGCAGAGCCCACATGCCATGCAATGGAGCTGGGCACCAGCAACACGTGTGTCTTCTCTTCAACCTTCCCCTGAGCTCTGGGGGATGCTCTAGATCTGCCAGCATATAAGAATCATATACCCAGCCAAGGCATCTGCAGGGGTTTTCCTTATGGGACAGCTCAGGTGTAACTGACACCACAGCCAGCAACTTCCCTGCCATTTCTCTCTGCTCAGCAAGCTTCAAACCCAGGACTACCAAATACAAGAATCAAAGCTCAGCAGAGCAGACACATCTCTCTTCACATCTGAGCATTCCAGGGGAACACAGGGAATTAACCGTGCTTTAGCTCAAAGTTTACAGCCCTTGGCACAAATTAACCAATAGGGTCTTTCTGGTGTGTGTCAGCCAGAAAATTACACCAGGTTGGATCCAAGGATCCTTCCCAGTCCCATTATTTACAGAAAGTCATCAGTGCCCTTGACAGCCAGGGACACACCAGCTCAGGTGCCCAAAGGATGGTGCCAGCACCCTGCCCCACAGTGCCCGCCAATCTGCTGTACTGCCCTGGGGATTTACAGGGAGTTTGGCAAACACTGTTGTTTTTTCCCCAACCTGGGCCTGTGGTGTGCATGTCCAAACAGACCAAAGGGCTGGAAGTTCAGCTCAGGGAGGATTAGAATAAATTGTTGACATCCCCTCACCACCATTGTGCAATCCAGAGCCCTGTCTGAAGAGCAGCTGTGAGTCTGGGGCCCCAGCTCAGTAGAAAACCGGGACTTCAGAGGTGAAAAGTACATCATTGTAAATAAATGACTTTTTAGCTGATCCACTGGGTCACTCTTAAAAGCCCAGCCCTGACTCCCATATGGATGTAAGCACCAAAGAGAAGACCACAAGCTGGAAAAAACACTTCAAATGACAGTGTTCAGAGTAGAAGCACTGAAGTCACTTGGCAGAGCTGTCCCTTGCACCCAGGGCAGGGTGAGGTGCCTGCTGTGATGGAGCAGCAGCTTGCAACAAAAGATGCCAGAATTTCTGCTGCAGTTTCGTGAGGATCATACTAAATCCTCATTACCTCAGTGAGGGGTTTTCAGAGAAGGCAGCAGGAAGTACTTGAACAGTTAAACCGCTCTGGGGCACGCTGAGGGCAGAGGCTGGAAAGGCTCCACACACCTGGACCTGCCATGATGAGCACAGGAGGGAACCCAAGAAGACTAACCAGCGTCAGTTAAGATGCATGGGAAAGATAAGGCTAAAGAGACCATCAGAGGTAGTTCGTGCTAATCAAGGGGTGATAGGCTCTTATGGGACATAACAAAGACACGTCCCTTCCTAGATCTAGAGATAAGGAAATGAGCAGGTCAGGATTGAAAGAATGCAGGTGCAAAGGCAAAGAGAACTCATGTCTTTTGGAGCTATGTGACCTGAAAGCTCCTGCCCAGGCTGGCTTCCCCAGGGCAGCAGAGGAACAGAGATGTCTTGCAGAGATGGCATGTCCTCACAGGATCAGATGCCACAGAGCACCAGTGAATGCAGAGCTGTGTGAAAGGCAAGGCTTCTGACCATTACTCATAAAGAGCATTTACTTCATGTTCCAAGTGTTATAAAGAGGGGGGAAAGCGCCCAGAGAAGCTCCTCTCAAGCACAGGAAGCCTGTGCTGTTCTGCACTCTCCAGCAGCCACAACCAAGATGCTTTAGTCCTTCTTCTATTTCACTTTCAACTGAAGGAGTAGGGAGTGCAATAAGCTCTATTTATACCTCAGGAGAAGCAGAGGCTGCATGACCCACCCAAGGGCTGGGGGAAACCCTCAGGGAGGCTGCTGAGGACAGAAGCAGCAGTGGCTGATGGGATCAGGTGATGCCTGAGCTGGGTGGGCTCAGGGCTGCCGTTAGACACAGACCCAGTAACTGCTCTCTGTGCCTTTGGGCTCACCCGGCCTGACCCTCCTGCAAACGGCGTGACCGCAGTGCAGCTGACGGTTACCAGAGCCCATGCAGCACCAGGGGCTGTGCTGCCACAGACCACAAAGCCAGGCTGGTACCTCTGCTTGCAGGTGAGAAGATGGTGATGAAGCAAGTGAGGTGGCATACAGAGACTGATGGGATTACAGTGAGGGTAGAGGAGGATGCTAAATTCCTGGGAACATAAAGGTCTTCCATCATCTAAGGCTGCTCTGTTTAATTCTGCCTCAGATCCTCAAGACTTGAAGGTTTTACTTGTTTCTCCAACCCTTTTGTTACTGATCTGCAGGCAGGCACGGCCTTCCTCCAGTGTGCTGCTCCTCACCTGCCCAAGCCATGGCCTTGTTCAGCACAGGACACACCCCTGCTGACTCTGACCAAGACCCTTTAGTGCAACTAAGAAGTGACAAGTTAAGAATAAACTTCATCACAAGTTGCATTTCTCATCTCTCTTGGAAGGAGCGATTAAGTCATCAACAATCAGCAGCTTCAGGCTCTGTGGCCCTTAGCGGTGTGCCAAGCAACCTCGCTGGAAAAATTAATTTCTGTCACTTTGCTAATGGTCTTTTTCTGCCTGAGAAAAAGGAGAGCCATTAAAAACCCTTCGGCGCATGAAGCTGGGGACAATGTGTCTGGCAGGATAACCCAGCGATTAGTGCTCCTGCCAGCACTGTGCAATACATTAGTGTGTTCTGAAAGAGACTGGATTGTACATCAATGAAATCACTGACAGAGTGGGACTGTGAGATATCCCAGCCACCAGTATGGACAGCAAAGCAACTCAGAGCCAGCCAGGGAGACAGCACAGGGGCAAAATGTGAGGAGAGCCTGGAAACTATGTACATGCCACATGCCAGGGTCAGCTCTATGCCCAACAAAGGAAAGCAGATTTGCTCCAGAATGATGCTTTTAAAAGACATTAAATGGCTTGAATATCAGCTAAGGGAGGAAAAAGATGAGTCTAGACTGTGAGAAAAGGCTGTAGGTCCATCCCGCCCGCAGAACCACCATTGTGCAAACAATCTGCTAGAAGACGTGGGTGTGAGGCTGTGCTGAAGCTGGGCAGGGCCAGGGTCTACTGCAGCTTAATAGCAAAGACTATAAAGAGAAGCTGGAGAAAAGAGAAGCTGGATGGACAGTAAGGAATTTCCAAGGCTGAAAAAATAAAAAAAAAACCAAACAACTCTCTAATCTCAGCTGCAGAAATGCTGTCTGCAAAGTGAGATAGAGGAGAGTGGGAATCAGCTCCTCCAAAAGCCCTGGTGAAAAGCCCATCTCAGGACTTGTTTGAAGCTGACCTGATAAAACTGCAATTTCTTAAGGAATTTATGGGGGAAATCAAGGCTGCAGCTTCAAGGAGAAGGAGAGTAGGCAGCACCATGAGTAAGGCAGGAGCAGGCAGTGGGACGGGGGGCGGTTACAGACCCTGTTATACATCCTGCCTACAAAGCAGCAGAGCAGGAAAGCCCTAGTCCCTCATTCCTTATATCCCTTCAGCCCTGGCTGGCAGCTGAGACATCCCTGCTGACATCTCCCAGAACAGCCTTTCCTCACAGCTAAAGCTGCTCCCAGGGAAAATAAGTGTTCCTGGGGTCTTACGTGCAGTTGGGGTGAAGGACACCGGCCGGGGGCCGCCAGGGTTCACGGGGGGCAGTGGCGGCATGTTGGGAGGAGAGGACCTGGACTGTATCTTCACTTCCACAGGCGATCCGGGCATCACTGGAAGCCTCTTCTCACCAGCAACTGTAGGAGTAGAAGGCGGTAATGGTTAGGGACAGTCACAACACACATTTCCCCACCCAGCACATGAAGTACAGTTGCAAAGGTGAAGATGGGCAGAGGAAAAAGACATGAGACTCCCACACTGCTTTGCATGGCCCCAAGCTGCTGCAGGAAAGGGCAGGGTATGCCCAGAGATGCCTTGGGTGCCCCAAGATCCTGGGCAGGCTCAGGATGCCCACATTCACCATCCTGGTCTCTCATCCACATTTTCTCGCTCCCTGTGCTCAAAGATGCTGCCTCAAAGTATTTCTGCCTGCTTGCTTTGCTTTCCCCCCTACTTAAGATCCCCTTGTCATTCCTTCATTGGGCAGCACTGGTGAGGCTGTGCACTGGTTTCACCTCCAGCCCTGCTCCCCAATTGGCAGCTGCTTTGTCAATCAGCTCTCTGACCAGCTTTGCACACTTGCTTTTTACAAAAACCTCACAAATTAAACATTCCTATACCAGAGCAGGTCCTCACTGCCCAGTGCAGCCTCCCCACATCCACACTGCCTGGCCCTGAGATGGGTTCCCCAGAGAAATTGACACCTTGGAGCCACACAACAGGCAACCTGATTTTTGGGTGGATGATGGTCCTCTGTGCTAGAGCATTGGTGCAATGTTGGCAATGGCTGTGCCAGTAAGTGGTGACGACACTGTAAAAATGAGCTGATATCAGCTATTCACACCCTCTTCTCCTGAATAGTGTCTCTAATGACCAGTATAACACCAGCTCACACCCACAGCTTTGTTTTCAGCCTCTGAAGGTCCTTCCAGAGGACCCAAGCTCTGGTGGGATGTCTTAACCAAATGGTGTGGTCATGCTCCTGGCTCCAGTGTGGCTGGAATCAGCCCCAAAAGCCATTCCTGGCAGAAAACAAGAGGAAATGAGGAAATACGTGCTTATGCAGCCCTTAGAGGGCTGGGAGGATGGGATTTTTTTCAGGGGGTTTGCTTTTGTTTTTCTTTAAAACCAGATAGTTCAGCAGATAAAACCTGAGCACCCCCAAAAACACAGCTCCTAGGGTGCTCCACATCACGCCGCTGGCAGCTCCAGCGCCCACCTGGCTGTGGAGCTCGGGGCCCCAACCGATGTGACATGAGGTGAATCGCCCCTCTGAGAACATGGCTACAGCTCCCTGCTCCTTGAGCTGCACTCGCCTCGTCCCATTAGCTCTCTAACGAGTTGTGACTGCGCTCCGGTGCGTCCCTGTGTAGGAATGCCAGCAGGTTCTCAGCGCGCCCATCTGCAGAGGTTCCTCTTTCACCTCTCTCCAGGGCAAGCAAGCCAGGCTTCAGACCCATGAATTTTCCCTGGCAGTTGTTGGCTTTTGGTGAACAGAAAAATCTGCCAGAGCTTCAGGGCAGCAGCCTAAGCGCGTCACTTTGCGCGCAGGAGCTCACACACAAGCAAGCATCATTGCTTGGCGCCCCAACTGAAAAACGACACGTGCACAGGGGCCCTGAGGCTTCTTGTAGCCACCAAGAAAAGGTGTTAAAAACACACATTGTAATCTAATCAAATCACAGCATAATCTGATTTATAATCCACAGTTTGTATAAATACCTTTCAACCATCAAGAAACTCAGCCTTCCCATCCTGGCAAAGCCATTAAATGCTGCTTTGCCCGAGAGCAGAGAAGCGCTGAACGGATGGCAAAGTTCTGCGCTGAAATGCAACCACAAAACCTGCCACCTCACCACTGCTGACAACAAAAGTGCTGCTTTCAACAGCAGAGAAGATGCAAACTGGCACCCAAGCCCCTTGTGTCACTGACCTGGAGCCTGCTCCGTGAGCCACCAGCACCTGCTCTGCCCTCCCGCACCAGGCACGAGCAGGCTCATTTATTTTCCTTATGCCAAGTCATTATTAAGCCAGCAAGGTAATAAATTAATGATTCCTAGCTTTTTTTTTTGCTTTTTTTTTTCTCCCCTTCCTTTTCAGGGCAATTAGTGGAAGGGAGAGCAGAGATTAACACATGCTGAAAACCCCTCTTTTCTTGCTGTTTCAGTATAGTTAGAATAATTAAAGTAGTGGGGCTGGAATTGCTATAAAACTTGTGTCCACAAAATTTCCATGGCAGAATATTTGTCTTTATTTACACCTCCTTTCAAAAAAGAATAACCAAAACAATTTCTAGACTATGCTTTTATGAACAGAGTGTGGACCCAGCAAATACTCTATTAACATCTAATAATGGTATTAATATCACAAACTGCTATTTACATACATTTGGTCCAACTTGCCTATGATTTGATACTGATGTGCAGACTCTCCCTTTAACAGACACCCATGATTATGATGTTCAGATCATAGAATCACAGAATCACAGAATGTTAGGGGTTGGAAGATGATCTAGAGATCATCAAGTCCAACCCCCCTGCCAGAGCAGGATCATCCAGGGCAGGCTACACAGAATAGATCCAGGAGGGTTTGGCAAGTCTCCAGAGAAGGAGACTCCACAACCTCTCTGGGAAGCCTTTTCCAGGCTCTGTGACTGTCACAGGAAACAAGATCCTTCTCATATTGAGGTGGAACCATCTATGTTCAATTTTATACCCATTGTTCACCACCACACTGATGCAGGCATAGGACACTGCTTGGGCACATGGGTATCTGTTCCAGCAGGCAAGTTTGTTGGCAGGGGACAAATCACTGCCTTTCCTTTCCTTCTGCTTGAAATCAAGGCAGCAAAACAAAGAGCAGGGTTTGTGCATAAAGTCAGGGCCATTTCTAGCACAAAATATCTGAGTTCACTCACCCAGGCAGGGAAGGAAAACATTCCTAAACAACCCAAACTTTTCAATCATACCAGCACTAGTTGTGCCTGTCCACTACTCAGTGCCAGCTGCTCAATGGCCATCAGGGGACAGAAACATGTTTCCTCAGAATCTTGGAATAATTGCAAAACCAGGACCTGACAGGCGAGAACCACAACCTGTCTGCACATCGTCCACAGACAGAGATGTGAGGTGCGGTTCATATTCTCCTCTGCAAGCTCTCTGCCCACCTCCATTGCATCCCTCCTGCCAACCCCTTCCCCACTGCACACCCCAAATGCCAACGCACTGCCTCTCATCCACCATATTTTATTCAGAAAACTCTCTTCCCCAGGCGAATATGGCCAACCTGATTCTACCATGCTCTGGAGAATGTTGAAAACAATCCATATTGTTTCTCCTCTTTCCTCCTAAAACACTCCTAAGGCACAGTAAGAAAGCAGAACTAATGTGGTTAATTGGGGAGGGAGGGAGGGAATTTCACACAGAATTTATAACCTCAAAATAAAAGTTGCTACTGCTGGGGCGCTGCATGAGACACCAAAACCAAAGCCCACGAGAAGCCAACACCTTCTTTACTGAGCTCACTCCTACAGACAAGAAGCAAACAGGATTGTTAAATTTAAAAGCTTCCTGCTAATGACCTGGAGCATCTATAAATGCAGATAAAAAACAACTTTCTAAATTTCTTCTCCTTTTTAGCCCAGACACATTCAAACTGACTGCAAATGAGGGCTTGAGTCAGCCTCGAGATGACCTGGGGCTAAAAAAGTGAGATGGTCCTTGGAGTAACGCCCCCTTCCCACTCTCCTTCTTCATCTTTTCACTGATAAGAAATATTTACTGGCTCACCAATGGCAACATTCTGGTGCTGCCTCCAGATGTGCAGAGAGGATGCTGAGATGCTCCTCTGTCCTGGTTTGGGTGAAAACCAAGCAAATTCTGTTCAGTGATTTTACTTTTCAGCTTAAGTTTCTAACGAACTGCACTTTCTAGAGTTAGCAGCATGTTAACTCCAAACCGCTACATCCTCAAAATGCCTGGAAGTCACTCAAATCATGCCAAAGAGTCAAATGCTCCAATAGATTTCTGGATGCTGATCTAAGAAGAATAATTCTTGTCAATGGCTAAATACTCCCGAGTGTCAGAGCAGGACACCTGCCTAAACTGGAAACATTGGGTTGTTTTCCTTCAAAAAACCCTCTTTCCAATCCCTAACTGGGATTAGAAAACTTGACAGATGTTGTGTCTTAAGTTTTCAAGCAGCGCATGCAGGACAAAGTTTGAACATGTTTACAGAGCAACAATTCTGCCTTGAAGCTGCCAAACGTCAAAACTTTGCAGTGACACATGCCCAGCTTTGCACCCAAGAACTGCAAAGGTTAACCAGGGAAAGAGGTGTTGGGGGTGGAGCTGCCTTCCCCACCTTGAACACGCTGGAGTTTCACAGTGGAAGGCAATGCACTCGGGAGGAAAACAAAAATCCTAGCACAGAGGTGCTGTTTTAGTTTTGGCTTGATGCAAGAATTTAATATTCTCCAAAAGCCAATGAAGCCTGAAGAGCAGATTTCCCAGTGACTGGAGATACAGATTTCAGCTGCTGCAGAGCTGCTCTCAGTACAGGCAGCTGTAGGCACCGAGCAGTTTATGCTGCATGTCCTATATATCTGTGTGCCCCATTTAAGGAACCCAGGTGTGCAAGAAGCTCCAAAGCCCCAGAGCTTTGACTACACCTGAAACCCTTCATCCCTCTGCTCTCCAGCGACGTGCTGAAAGGCTCTGGTTTTGAGTCGTCACTATGTACCACATTTCCTTTGATGCTCCAGTTCCCATCCTAGCGTAACAAATTAAAAAAGGAGCATATGTCAAGATGAACTGCAGCTGATTATTTTCTTTTCTGGAGAGGATAAAGAGCTAAATAAGACAACAGGACAGCATGATGGGAGAAAACCTGGAGTCTCGACTGGTGCTCAGAAGTCCCATTCTTGGGGGACTGTGGCTTCAGCCTCTCCCACACAGCAGCACATTATAGAGGGGACAGTTTCAACCCCGCTCAAGATAGCTTTCAGTATATTTACTTTCTTTAAAAAAGATTTCTATGGTGTTTACTACAAAGAGGGTATTGCTGTGATAGGTAACCTCTGAAGAATGGCCAGCATTTACTCAAACGTTGTAAACTGTATAAAGAAGCCGCTTTATTCATCGTGCCTGTGGGTTTGAGAAAAGGTGAAAAGGCACAAGAAAAAACACATTGAAACATTAAGGAGTATCTCAAATATATTGAAATGTAAATGTCTTTGGCAATTAGAGAATAAACTAAGCAATGAAAAATAAATAAAAACACTGTATGAAGAAAACTGGATGTTACCTTCCCCCAAAAGGCAAGATAAGGAAATAGAGAAGAACATCAGGAATAAACCTGGGTGCAGACAGACACGAATGGTCTCCTCCCTGCCTGCTTCCCAAAGTTCAAAATATAGTTCAGACTAACAGCAGAATAAAATCAGGATGGGAGATTTACATTTATTACCAGAAGTGTTGTGAGCCTGTCTCACATCCTTGCTGGGGCCAGGGCTGCCATGTTCCAACTCCCATATGCATGGTCACAATTCGAAGAGGTGATGGGCAGTTGTGAAGTGCCTGAGGCTGACAGTGCTCTGCTCTGCAGGGTGATGGGATGCTCAGGAAAAAGCCTTGATCTGGCTGTGATGGCAGAACCACAAGCAAGGAAAGAGAAAAAGCCACTACTATGGTGCAAAACTGTGGCTGTTTTATATGGATCTGCCCTGTAGCATCTGCATGGGCACAATTTAACACCATCCAGCAAGCCCTACGTGTGAGCACGTGTGTGAGCACATGCAGTACGTGCATGCTCTTACACCTGCTATCAGCTCAAGGTAGTAAAGCATTTCCTTCTCCCTCATGGGAAATGGATTTGAAGGCTGGGTCTGGGTGTTTGGAGGAGGGCACATACACCATGAACATTGGTGTCCTCAAGCCATTCTTGATGCAGGTATAGGATTCCCCTTGATTCCCTGTCACGAGACAGAAGATGGAAGGAGGGACCTGTCTGGCCTGGGAGTGATTCTGTAGATCCCATTTATAAGCAAGCTGCACGGAGTCAGAACTGCTTCTCACAAACCTGTTTGCCAGACTCAAGCACTCCAGCTTTCTACAGAAGTCAAAACATGAAACATATTGGAAAAGAACTAAGATAAAAAGAGATTAAACACAAGAGCACTGCATAACTGGCAGGTAGGCAGAGGTAAGGGTCTGCTTTTTCCTCGGGCAGTTTGCAGGACAGACTCAGAATCATACTCCATCAACAAGGCTTTGGCCACTAAAGCAGTTAGACTGAAAGTCTGTAAATTAACAAGTTTGGGTTTTAGTGGATGTTTTTTGAACAAAAGCCTGCGTACAAGGGTTTGCCCAGGGGTTCGAAGTCTGAGGAGTGAATGCACGTAACCACTTCATACAGAAAAGAGGTTTAATCAGAGCAGATGTTTGTGGCTTTCATCTGGAACAGGCAGAATATGCTCATAACCTACAAAGCTACTCCTCACCTCAAGAAGTTAAGAGCCCAAAATTCACACCTGCCTCTTGAGAACAAGGGATTGGAGAATCATCCCAGTAGCAGCAGCTGAGGTTAAGTCTGGGAGGATAAATTCTTTGGTCACCCAGGAGGCAGGTACAAGCTTGTTTTGGAGCCAGCAGACAGACAAGGCATTCTCAAAGGCAATCCAGCCCAGCCCAAAATGTCCATCAAAGCAAAGCAAGGTGAGCCACCTCTCTTCCCACTGGCCCTACCATCTCAGATGACCACTCAAGCTAGAGGCATGAATTATAGATCACCTACAGTGCAGCAAAATGAACTCCCCCTAGAAACAGTCCTTCAAAACAGCACCTTGTTTGGTTTGGTTTTTTTTTTTCACATGGGTGAGAGGTTCCCATTTAAAATAAAGCAATGCAAAGCTTGTCTAAATGGATAAGGAGACTAAGGAAAGAGGGAAACAAAGGCAGGACACACGTCAGCATCCCTTCCAGAGGCTGGCAGGACCCTGCCTGCAGCCTAGCAGAGCTGTTTGAAGCTAACTAGCTCAGTATAAGGCAGGGAAGAGGCCTGAGTGCCGCAGCCCCAGCACATCTCCGACGAGAAGGACACGCTGCAGTTGGCTGGCGGCGCAGGGCTCCCTGTTGATAGTCTGTATGCGAGCGAGAGGCAGCGTCGCTGTAACCTGACCTGGTAATGTAAATAGGGTGAAATGAAATATGGTTCGCCACCTCCCCAGCTTTGGCGAATGTTTATTTTGAATAACATGCTTATCTGCTCCAACTGCTCACCATCTGTTTTCAGTCTCCACCAAGCTAATATTTTTCACATTTAGGAACTGAGAAATGGGAAGAATTGCATTTAAATTTTATTAACATCTTTCCTCCGCTCTAAGGTTGCCTTTCCCTCCCCTCGACGGCTCTCAGCCATCTGTAGAGCACCTCTGCTGTTCTTCAAGGCATGCAGATGAGAGGTTATCTACATGCAAAGCAAGAGCATCATCACTCAGACTTCCAGAAGACACCATTTACTGCTACTCCACTGCAATCCCTCCATCAACTGCTTCCAGACAGCCTCCCCCAAGCTCAAACTAAAATCACATCATCGAGGAAAGAGCCAATATTTTATCTTTTTTGCAGCATCACTGCCTCAAAAAGCGATGGAGGGGGAAGACTGAAGATAAGCATCAGAAACAAGGCAGCCAATACAGCAGCCTTAGGGAAAAAAGGATGATTGGGTTAGTCCCTGTTTGGTGGAGAGGGAGACGTTAAGAGGTTTGCAGTCAAGAATACCCTGCTGTACAAATACTGACATTTATTTGCACATAGGGTGGTTTCCAGAGGATTTGCTCGAGTCAAAGAAATTATGACAATTTACAACCAGAATTGGGAGACACGAGCATGTTACATAAACAGGCCAGCAGCAAACGTTGGTCAACTGAGGTCCTTCTCCATCGTGCTCCCTCCAAGACAAAGCATGGAATTGGCCAAGATGATACTACAGCATTTGTTGCAGCGGGTTAACTCATGTTACTGTGCAGATACTTCCCCCACTAAAGGCAACCAGCTTATTTTTACCCTGTTGAGCTTGGTTTTATAGCACATCCAGGCTCCTGAGCTGCAAGATGCTGTGGGAGTGGAGAGGACTCAGCATCTCGCAGGAGAGCCTCATATCACACGGGAGGGAGCCGCTGAGCCTGGGATAGGCACTTTATAAATCAAAAATAAACGCATGTATCTCCATTGCCATCGAGTCCTCTCCCACACACAGCTGCTTCACTTGAAATCTCAATTCAATGTGAAACTCAGATAGAAGAACTTGAAAGAGCAAAGTATGTTATCGTTCACAACCAGTCCAGAAAGCAGTTAATAAAGGAAATAAGATTAATAATTTATTGCTGAAGGCAGACTGCAGATCTTTATCTGTCTTGCCCTTCAGTGATTTCTATAAAATCCTATTAATGTGCTTGGCTCTGCAAACTCATCGTCAGCCCAGGTTGGACTTGGCAGCAGTTCTTTTCTGCTGTGTTCCCACCCGGACACGATGGTTGCAGCTCCAACTCTGAGATCAAGTCTCCTCTGTGCCCTACCAAGGCCAGTGGTGCAAACCCACAGCTGCAGAAGCCATCCCACAAACTATTGCAGCCAACAGCCCCCAGAGTGGGGTATACATCAAGTCCCCCAAATTCTGGTGAACGATCTTGCTTCTACAAGAACACAAACCACTCTCACGCTCTCTTTTCCATGCAGGAGGGAGGGAATAGTTACTCAAGACCATGAAAGCTGCCCTAGAAACCATTTACACACAGCACAGCAGCCACCTGGGAGCTGGTGCTGCTCTCACCAACAGCAATTCCTGTCCCTTGATGCCTATGCCTGCACAAATACAGGTTGGGGACCCAGGTTCATCTCCTGATGTCCCTGCCACCAGCCTTTGCTGCTCAGCTGTCCCCAAGGGATGCAGAGAACATTGTAGGAGCCCACCATGCCCCAGAGCAGGGAACCCTCCCCACCCACTGCTCTGCTCCCATCAGACAGCCACCCCGAAGGAAGGGATGCGCTCCTGGAAGGCATCCCAGCAGAACACATTCCTGGTAACCAAAGGCTATAGAGAAGCCAGTTTTAGGATGGGGAGCATTCTGGGGACTGGGGGGAGTTCTCCTCCCTCCCCAAACCCACTCCTCTGGTTGCTCAGATGTCTTTGGCCAGGCTTATAACCTGGGACACCAGCAAGGGCTGGGCAGCTGTGTTCAGGCAAGGCCAGAGATGGTCATTAAGTCATTTGATTAGTTACTGCTGAAGTATCTTGGTAATTTTTCATTAGTTCATTGTTCCATTTAAAGTTATAGAATCAAGACTTCTTTTGTTGGTTTGGGGTTTTTTTGTTGCTTGTTGTTGGGGTTTTTTTTTAATCATCCACTCTTATGACAATGTTAAGAACTACTTACTCCTCCTCCACACTATTTACTGATTAGGCTAGAGCAGCCTGAATGAAAAATGAAAGCAGTTACAGATATCAAACAGGCAATTATCACAATCATGGAAAAATTAGTTCTTAGAAGTCTCAGCCTGCTGCACTGCTCTCCAAATCCTCTGACTCCGAGGGAAACAACAGTGGTGAGAGCAAACTTTCCAGATGGGAACATCTGTCTCTCATTTGCCGCAGGGAGGAAAACACCAGGAAGATTAACGGCTCCTGAGTCCGGTGGAGCCCAGACACAACAGTACACAAGAGAGACACCATTAAGAAAGAGATTTGGAGCAACAGATTTATTTTTTTTTAATTATTATTTTGTGGGGCTACTACACACAGAGGAAAAAAGAGTCTGAGCTTAAAGTAAATTCTACATATACTGAAAGCAAGAATTGAGTTAACAATTGCAGCTGGTGTGCAAGTGGCCAAAGCCACTGCTCCACACACAGCACCAGGGTGTTAGCTCTGCAGAAAAAGACCTGTGAGGGCTGATGGACAACAAGTTCACCATAAGCAAGCAAAGGTGCTCTCCTGGTCAACAAAGCCAATGGTCTCCTGAGGTGCATGGTGTGACCAGCAGGTCAAGGGAGGTTTGCGTCCCTCTCTATTTTGTACTAGTGAGGCCACTTCTTAAGTACTGTGTCCAGTTCTGGGCTCCCCACTTCAAGAGAGATAGGGAGCTACTGGAGAGAGTCCTGCAGAGGCTCTGAGGACACTGAGGAGCCTGGAGCATCTCTGTGCCCAAGAAAGGCTGAGAGCCCTGGGGCTGTTCAGTTGGAGGAGAGCTGAGAGGGGATGTGATCAACAGCTAAAGGGCAGCTGAGAGCCAAGAGGATGGGGCCACACTCTTCTTAGTGGTGCCCAGTGATAGAACAAGGGGCAAGAGGCACAAACTGTAATTTTGGGAATGGCAATCTTATTTTCTTCCTGCTTAAGATAAATGCCACAGAGTAAATAAAGCTTCAACTTTTGTACCTGTAAAATGCTGGGTGACCCAAAAGGGGGAAAAAGCAGTAAACCTTTGCAATCATTTTCCACTTCAACAGAGGCTTTAAGACAGCCTTTAGGATATTACCTTCTCCAGCACTCATCAATCCTTCTAAACCTTGGATCACTGGCCATTTAACAGGCAGGTCCACCCTTCTGGTCTCCCGATTAAATGGGTGCTGGGCTCCATTTTCTTACCTCCCCTCCCACCCAGCAGCAGTACTGGCAGCAGAGCCCTAGGAACGGTGTTTAATTGGCATCCTCTTATTACTAATTAGCTCTGAGAGGCTCTCCACAGCTTGGAATGGTCAATAGAAATGCATCCACTGCTTTAAACAGGCTTTAGAGCAGCAGAGATGCTGGAGCAGACCCCTGAGGAATGATGCTGCTGCAGGTTCCCTAAAGGGTCACCACTGCCACAGTTCCAACCCAAGCCCCTTCCCAGGTTTGTTGTTTTGTTTTGTGGTTTTTTGAGGGGTTGTTGTTTTTTTGCTGGGTCCTGCAGCTTCCATGTTGTGAGGCTGGTTCATTCCTGGAAACCAAATAAAAACCCAAACCAGTGATGGTCTATTCTGAGATACCAGATCTTTTTTTTTTTTTTTTTTTTTTACTGCCGGATGTTTTAGATTCCAGCTCTTAGCTGCAGTAGAAAAAAACCCCAACCTAACAAAAAAACAACAACAAACACAAACAAAACAAAAACAAAACAAAAACATGTGGCAGAAGAGGTAATTTTCTGGCTAGTTCTGTAAGAAATGTAGCAGATGTTGAGAAGGATGCTGTTTCTGGGCCAGTGCGGATAGCCCCTTGGTTGAAAGGCTTCCCACCAGTGGTCCCTCTGCTTACAGTCTGTCCTCAGCAAGTCTCTCCTTCATAGAGCTTCCATTGAGGAGGCACCAGTTCACTTCCTGGTGCATTTTGAACCCTGGACTCCAAGCAGCTCAGTTATGGTGTGAAGCTTTGTGTCACAGTGCTGGGAGAGCTCACATTCCAGCGCCACGCTCCTGGGCCTGCCCACTGCTCCCTGTTAGCTGCTGGGAACCAGTTTGTTCACACACAGTGCCAGCTCCTACCAGGATGTGCACAGGTTGGTTGGTTTGTACTGAAGCTCCCACAGATCATTAAGAGGATCTTTTGGACCAAGAGGTCTCAAGAAAAAGAACGCCCTGGTGGCCCAGACCTGAGGCTCCTGACTGCAGACTGTCAGCTCAACGCCCATCTGCTCTCCAGCACCCCTTGGAGAACATCCCAAGTAACTCATAACCATGAAGCTCTGGCGATCAAAACTGCAGGTTTTCTCGTGTCCACAAGAACCAGGAGGAGCATCAAGAAATGCCATTAATAGCTCCCACAGTAGACAGAGCTGGTGCAGGCTCTGTGGCCTAGGCCACCCCAGCAGAACCCTGCAGGGCAGCGGGAAGAGCACCCACATGTGATGAACCACAGCAGAAAGCTGCCAACAGCAAGGTCTGCTGGAATTCTGTTTCATCAGAGATCCTTCAAACCCTCCAACCAGAGCAGCAAGATGAAAACACAAGCCTCCTTCAGGAGAGAGACCTGGCCTTTTCACCTGAGCCTCCCCGAGATTGCACCTTTGCAGTGATCCTGCCTGACCCACCTCGCTGAGTACAGCAAACAGGAGCACCGTCCATGACTTGGAGAAGTTTTTAGTCCTGTGCTGCTCAGCCTGCCCGGA
Organism: Ceyx melanurus; assembly: GCA_024611195.1. Taxonomy (NCBI): domain Eukaryota; kingdom Metazoa; phylum Chordata; class Aves; order Coraciiformes; family Alcedinidae; genus Ceyx; species Ceyx melanurus. Next base: position 32,811 of record JANHGL010006693.1, read on the forward strand.
GACGCAAGTGCAGACACACCTCACAGAGTCACCCCCGAGCACCTCGGGAGTTCATACAATACAATGTAAAAAGGGAACAGCTTGAAAATCATTAGAGGAGGAAACAGTCAAAGGATGGATTCAAAGCCAACACAAATTATACTTAAAATTATCCAGTAATTGAAGAACTTTAAACTTGTTACTAAAGATGTACAAGAGGTGGTTTAAGTCAGAAGCTTTAAAACAACAATTTAAGAATATTCCTCTCTCGGTCCTCCATCTTATGATGCAGCTTCTGAGCAGCCCTGCTGCTCGATCGTTTGGTTCCCATCACTGTAAAGCAACCTAAAAAACCACCACTGACATTAAAAAATAAATAAATACCCAGTAATGAGCAATCTGGATTTCTTACAACATGAAGGCTGCTGATCATTCAGGGAGCTAATGAGAAGTGGTACCATGGACATGGCATCTAGAGGGTGATGGCATCCTGGGAGTAGAAAATTCCCAAACTGAGTAATACAGGAGCTATGCACAGAAGACAGAGCCAAAGTGCCAGCACCAGCAGTCCCAGCACTACTATCAATAACTGGTAAATACAACCGCCCTAAAAAGAAGCACAACCATTTTTTAAAGGAGTGAGAAGAGCTCATTGCAAAACACCACATTTAATCCATAACAATCAATTTGACCACAGAGAGGCACAAATAATACCAAGGACATTCAAAGTTATTACCAAAAGCTGAAATTAAACTAGAGAGAAAACAAACCTGGCTTGTTAAGCACAGAACAGGTACGAGTCCTGGCCATCTGGAGAAGGAAGCACTTCAGCAGTTCAGTCAGAAGGGCTAGTTTAGATGAAAACAACACTCAGTTTTGCAACAACAAAACAATCCAACCCATTATAAAGCATGATCCAAGTTCTACCACAAACCCCAACTGAAGCAATCAAGGAAGGATACAGAAAAACAATCCTCCTTGGGTCCCTGAGGTCATACCGCATGCTCTCTTTTCCCAGTATAAAGCAGAGTCGAACAGGGTGTCCCACTTCTCTAGATAGAATCACAGAATGTTAGGGGTTGGAAGGGACCTAGAAGATCATCTAGTCCAACCCCCTTGCCAGAGCAGGATCA
>JANHGL010006695.1:0-21979 GCA_024611195.1 Ceyx melanurus
TTGGGCAAGTCGGGGTCCCAGGGGCGTGCGCCTCTCGGCACGGCTCTTGTTTCTGAGCTGTTTCCAAACCAGGGCAGAGCTGCGATTCCAGCCAGAGGAACAGCACCGGCTCGGTACCCAAGGGCTCTGCAGAGCGGGCACGACAGCCCTTGGTTTCTCCGCGGACTATGGGGGCCAAAGTTGCCCTCGAAGCCGAGCATTATGGGGGTTCCTTGCCTGTGTGGCACAGGGGTTTAGCACTTGAACCCCACAGCGTACCGGTTGCCATCTCCCTTTGCATTGTGCGTTCGCCTGTGCCGGCGACAGCACCGCCGGTGCCTGTGCCAGCGTTGCACCCGCTGCCGGCAGTGGCGTGTAGCTTGGAAACATCTGTCTGCAGTAAAATTGGGGAGCAATGGTGGAAATGCAGCTACCCCCCCCCCCCGCTGACCCGCAGTGTTACAAAAGCTGGTTCAGAAAACCCTGGCGCTGCTGCTTAAACGGACACCGTCCCATTAACCTGGATTTGAACAGCGGGATGTGCCCCGGAGCACATGCAGCCTCTCGCCCTGGCCGCATTAATCGTTAGAGGGTAACTCTGGGGCTCCTTAGACTGCTACGTGTTGTTGTGGATCTCCTTAAAGTCACATTGTGCTTAATTCTGCTGCAGGGGGAATAGTTAGGGGCAGTTTGGTACTTTACTGCTTCAGTTATTGTCTGTTTGCTTCCCGACCGGTCTCTGCTCCCAGGGGAACACCCAAATGTGCAGCCAAAGCTGCGGCCCGTGGTGTCCGAGCCGAGTCGAACACCCCGCTGATTGCAGTCACTTTTGATCCCCGGCAAAGATAAAACTGCTGCCCATCAGGGGTTCCCTTATTATGGGAGAGATTCCACCGAGTTCATTTTAATAATGCTCCAAACACAATCTACTTGTCTCAGCTTGTTTTTCGCAGTAATAAAATCTCTTGGCATATTCCTGTATTAAAATACTCCAGCCATCTGTGACTGTCTCAGGATAAGAAATTTCATTTTAGCCATCGGGATTTATATATTATGGATTGTGCTGCTTACCCGCAGTCATCCATCCCTGATGTACCAGCTCCTCCAAATCTGGGGGGAGCTCTCTGGCAGATCATAGTATGGGTGCCCTCCCCCCAACCTGTATCACTCTGGCTGCCCAGTGCAGCCCTTCACAGTGTACAGGGACACTGACCTCCTACCCATGGTCCAGACAGACCCCCAGTGAAACCTCATGGGTGGCCGGATGGTAATGGAGGAAAAGCAGCTCTTGTTTGCTCTCCATTTTAAAGAAAAAAATCCCTAATCTGATAGCCCAACATATGTTCAACTGCCCCCAAAAAAGGGAATTAGGGCAGCAGGGAAAAAAATGTGCCACAAGTGAAAACAATTGGGAGTAGGGTTCCTTTTTTATTGGCTGAGTTCAAATAGGTCATGACCAAAATGCCTCACTGCAAAATCTCCTGTTAGGAGATTAATTTATTTTGACAAATTGAACTATGGCTTTAATGCAGATTAAATCAACCTGGCTCGCTTGCCCCCCACCACTGAGTCACAACAGTAATTTTGGGAGGTGGTTACATGGTCCAAGGTTTCCAGTATCTCAAACACACCAGGGAAAGCTGCATTGGTGCTGCTGTTCACAGCAGCAGCAGTCTGGGGCAGCACCTTGGCTGAGGTCACTGCTCTCTGCAGCTTTTAAAAGTGAGGGGGGACACAAGTTACCCTCACCCCAGGACTGGAGTGGGGTGCTGGCAAGGGGCTGCCAGTGGCCTTGCATCTTCCTGTCACAGCAGCTGGCAGGGTCCTGTCTGTGTAGCAGTGCGTCTAGGGGCCCTTCCATGAAGCTGGGGCTGCATCAAGCAGCTGTTTGCACCCACTGACCTGGCCACCATCCCTGATACCTACCAGATCATTCTGAGCAGGATGGAAACTGCAGGAAAAGCCTCTCTGAGAGTGTCTTTGAAGGTCTGTCTCCATGTCTGGAGCAGCTGTGAGGCTGCCTGTCCCTGCTGGGAGAAGGACAAAGCCACAGTTCTTGGTGTGCAGTGTGGTTTGGGCACTGGGACACCAGATTTGGGAGAGGTGAGAGCACTCTGAGACTCCAACTGCTGGTGGGGAAAGTGACCCCCAGCCACACATAGGCTGTGGTGCTCCTCCAGGAGGCTCTTACCAGTAGAAAATGCAGGGATTGTTTCTGGAGCTGGTCCAGGGTTTTGTTGTGAGAGGGTGACTCTCCCCAGAAGATGCCATGAGGGGCCAAAGGTTTTGGGACTGTCCCCAGGGATGATTTGGGTGGCTGGGAAAGGGCTGAGAGGGGCTCTGAGCTCTGCTGCAGGTCCCCTGCATCCCACCATGTTTGTGCTCTCAGGTAGAAAAGCACTTTAATTCCTATTTAAAGATAACAGTGGTCACATCTGCATAACATTTGCAGCCAGATGAGTGGTTACAGAGCCTCCCACTCCCAGGGGTAACAGGGTAGCAGCCCCCATGAAAATCACAGGTCTGCACTCACTACCAGACTGGAGCGAGTCCTGCTTGTGTGGAGCTGGAGGCCAGCACAAGGTTGCCAACACCCTACCCATGCACGCAGGCAGATCACGCTTGAGAAGGATCTGTTCAGGTTCATGACCAGAAGTCCTGTTATGTGGGTGAAGCCACACAAGAGTTTTCTCATCCAGAAGTGTGTGAATCAGAGCCTGGACCCACTGGTGGGGTGGATATGCTGTCCCATGCTGGTGCCTTTCTACACAGCACAGACATAATCCAAGTGTAGCTCAGTGTTTTAATCAACCCTGGGATATGTTTTTCTGCATAACTGGCAGACTCAAGGTCAGATCTGTGCTAGCTGTTTTGGGGCTAAACCATACATTTTTTCTAGTTTTCCTTCCTTTGCTGTGTGGAGATTGTCTCTGATATTGGCAGCTCTGGAAAATCTTCACATCCTCTTCATCAAATATGAGTGTTGTGTTTAAAGATGGCGTTATTGAGATTAAAGATGTGGGGTTTTTTTATCATCTATCCCTAATGCAAAGTACTTCTGTGTTACCCTGCGGGTAAATGATGCTCTGCAGCTTGAGGGGAGGTTTGGGCCCATGATTCTGATTCTGGTCCTGGTGCTGGTCCAGCCCAGGTGGCTCCACCTGCGCACAGCAGCCTCACAACCATTGCCGTTTGCCTTTAAGGTTTCTCACCCATTACAGCAGCATGTAATTTAAACAGAAGCACTTTAGAAGTCAACTAATTAGCACCAGGGAGGCATCCCCCTGGAGTTCGGCGCAGAGCCGTGCCCTCCTTTCTGTTACCAGATCCTTCCAGCTGGAAATCACAGCGACTGCATTTTTTAGGGGAAGCAAGAGGCTTCGTGGCTGCGAGCCGGGGCAGAGTCAGCACGGGGAGGGCAGAGCAGGAGCTAAAATCCCTGCTTTTATCTAAAAAAAGGAGACTCTCAGTAGATGGTAAACCTCTGTCTGGGGCTGAAAGTGTGGCGGGGAGGCGAAGGCAAAGGGAGGCAGGGACTGAGCCCAGGTAGAGTTTGCCAGCGAGCCAGCCCATCTGGCTGTGGTCTCCACGCACTGCGGGGGTGCCAAGTGGCAGGGGGGACACCGGCTGGTGTGAGGTTTGGTTGTTGAATCCGGCCGCATCGTGGGTGTGAGCTGAGGCTGAGGCACAGCTGCATGACGATCTGAAGCATCTCCCTTTTGTTCCCATCGCTCTCTGACAAATGGGAAAGGACCGGAGTTTCTCTCGGCATTTTCGGTATGTCTCTCTGCTCCGCTCTTTCGCGCGCTGTGCATAACATTGGATGGGCTGGGAAAGCCTCATGCCCTGGCAGACATCCCTGCGAGGTCTCTCCTGCCTCTCTGAGCTGTGGGCACCCTGGCTTATGGCATTGGAACAGCCCTGCCACTCACCTGCACCCACAGCAGCAGCAGCATGAGCTGTTGCGGGGAGTTGAGCAAAGCTGAGATTAAAAATTGGGGGTGGAGGGCTGGGGGAGAGCCCATTTGGGTCTGCTTTGTCTTCATGATTATGGTCCAGCATAAGGGATGAGCAGTGACAATGGGGGTTTGGGTGTGCTGTATGATGCAGGAGGTGTGATGGAGCAAGTATCGGGGACCCCTTGCTCCCATCCCCAGCTGAACATGAGCTCAGAGCAAACTTGGGGCTGGTTTCACTGTCTCCCACTGGGGCTGTAGCCACAGCCACTGCCCCACTCAAGGGAACACATCCTGCACCTAGCTCAGAGTGGGACCGTTTGGTAGAGGTCAGCACCCATTGCATGACATGTGCTCTGGTCTTTCAGGGTGCTGGGCTGTTGGGAGAGGCAGCTGTCAGCAATTGTAGGCTGCAGAAATGAGTCTGGCTGTCCGGGAGTGAACTGCAAGGGTCCGCCTGAAACATTTAAAAATAAGGAGCGGGATAAAGACCAAGATGCACTAAACACATTCTGCTGAAGCAGCCCCAGAGTGTACTGAGCAGCTGGGGACCGGTGAGATGTCTGATGGGCTCCTGCTGGACAGCTTCCTGGCTGGACTGCTTTGAAGAGGGAGTGAAAGCAAAGCAGTTTGCAGGCTCCAGGGCCTCTAGCAGCCTGTAAAAAGCCTTGAGTTTGCCCTGAAATGGACTGAATCCTCCCAAAGAGCAGGTGCTGACACTGCTGCAGAGGAAGGACTCAGCATACCCTGCATGGGAGTGCACATTCCAGCACACCCTGCAGTGTTAAGGGCTGGGAACACCTTTCCCATCCCCTCTCCAACAGGGAACAGATCCAGGACTGACCTGGAGCATGTGAGGAGGAAGAGGAAGGTGAAGGCACAAGGTCATCACTGCACATTCCCCAAGCCCTTCCACAGACTTCTGTGAAATAGGGGCTGCCCTTGGTCCCAGGCTGACCTCTGCAATGGGGTGGGCAAATCCATACTTGTCCCACAGGATGCTGCAGAAATAGTTGTGGTTTCTTGATAAGGATCGGGCATCACGCCACTGTGCTGGTGCCAGTGCACCAGTGCCAGTGCTTGGGTGGCATTGCGCCAGAGTAGAGGACTGGGGCATCAATGTTGGTTTATGACACCCCATGTGCTGCCTTTGGCGGGTCCCTCATTAAGGCACCTGAGCGCACACAGTTCAGGTACAAGCACCCACTGAACTTCAGAGAGTCAGGGAGATCAGGAGATGTACCTCCAGCAGCACTGGGGCCATCTTCGGCTCCCCAAGGCTGTGCTGCAAATTCTCACAGAGTTTTGCAGAAGGAAACTATTTTATATGCTCTAATAGGATTATTTCTACCAGTCACTAATCTCCTCTCCTGGCTGAGACACCATTTTACTTCTAGCCCTGGGTCATTTCACAGTGGAAGCTTTAAAGTACATCCATGTGCCTGGTTATTGAGCCGGTCAAACTTAGACCCTCGGCCATGACATTTGCCATTCCGCAGGAGGAGCAGCAGTCAGCACAAAGTGGGGCAGCCCTGCTGAAACCAGCAAGGCCAAATTAATTTGGCCAGTTTAAATGGTAGCATGCTAATTTTGCCTGCAAGGAACCAAGAATTCTCCCTGGTGGGAGCCTAGACCAAGGCAGAGGTGTGTGGTCCTCTCTGGCCAGGACCCACTGCTGCGGCACCACAGCCTTCCCTGCCATGGGGCTGCAATCATCCATGCTCCCGCTGGAGCCCAATTGCAGTTATTTATTAGCACCCTTTCACTCTTTTCTAGTTGCTGCTTAATCAAAAATTGACTGTGAATTGCAGCAATGTGTTACTTATTTTAAATTGTAACCAAATGCTCCATGCCTCAGCCTCGGGATGTCTTGTGAGCTGGCCACTCCTGCTTAGACTGAGCATCATCTCTTTTGAGTTCTACCTTTTGTTGGGGATTAAATAGAGGTGTTGTGGTAGATCTTGGATTGAAAACATCCCCTTCCTTCTCCTGTGGCTTCACTCAGGATTTTAGCTTCCCTTGGTGAGGCTGCCCAAGGGAGGAGGGAGCCCACTGTGAGCCCCTTGCCAGTCCCAGCCTCTCTGGCCATGCTTTGTTAGCAGCCAGCCATTGTCACAGCCATGTTGTGATGGTGGAATTGGCTCTCGGAGCAAGTCGTTCTGTACCCTCTGACTCCAGATGGGGGTTTGGCCCACTTGGTGCCCCCTCAGGTGACACAGTCCTGAGGGCAGCTCAGAAGCAACACTCACATCCCTCCTCTGCCCCAAGTGTCAGAGTTGGTGTTAATGGAGGGAGTGTGTTCTCATGCACCAGGGGTGAAGAGCTCTAATGAACCTCACAAGCTGGTGTTGTCTAATAAGCCAGAGTGCTGGTAGGAGTTGCTATAGAAACACACAGAGATAACAGCTCCTCCAAAAGCCCCTCAATGTGTAAATGGGAGGGCAGGAGTAGTGAGTGGGGTGTCAGCATCAAACTGTTGTGATGGCGGAAAGAAAAGGAAAAGTATTTCCCCACGTTTCAGGTGTGAACCCCCACATGGGTTGGGAGTGGTGCAGGTGCACTCTCCCAGAATCCTCCTTTGTACTCCCTGTGCACACCACCAGGGTGCCAGGGGGTCCTTGCAGGGGGGGGCAGAAAGGCAACTTTGCTGCTGATGGAGGTGACCTGAAACCAGAGCAAGTTCCCAGTGGTGTCCCCTTGCCTGCAGCATTACTGTTCCAGCTCTCATCCCTGCAGCACCAACATATTCCAAGGAGCTTGAGGCTTCTGCCTGGCCGTGACAGGAGCTGGAGCCCAAGAGACCAGAGTCCAGGGCTCCCACTTCAGGGCTGGGACACAAGATGGGGAGCAATATCTTGGGGATCCCAGAATGCAGCAGAGAAGCAGCAGGTCTGGAGGAGGTGGTTCAGCACCAGCAGCACAGGGTCCACTTGCACTTTGGGACTTCTGGCTATGGATGTCACACAGCAAGAGTCACAGTCACAGAAGGATGGGCACCATAGGGACAAGGGTCCTGTCCTGACTGGCCAGCTCCCTGAGTGTCAGCACAGAGGTAGACAATCTGGTACTCAAGCTGAATCTTCTCATCAGTATACTGGGACCAGGACACATGAGGAGGAACAAAGCTCTTTGAATCAGTCTCTATGAGCATAGAGGGTCTGATATCCTCACACGGATAGATCTGTACACAGGCAGGGGCAAAACATGGTGTCCTTGGTGCCCCAGCATCCCTGGCAGTTGCAGCTTCGGGAGGACTGAGGCCAAGAGCACACAAGGGGTTGTGGCTGTTCTGATCTTTCCTTTCCAGGAATGGCTGGATGAGGAGCTCTGGTCCACAGCCAACCCAGCCCGACTCCTGACTCCCCATCCTTTGTCTCCTTTTCCCAGGATTTTCATCCCCAAGAAGCACAGGCAGCGGTTTGACGAGGTGGTGTCACAGAGCCTGATCAGCAAGCTCTGCCGCTCCAAGAGCCAGCAGCACAGCAACCGGCTGCGGCGCAGCCGAAGTGAGGACCACCAGGAGCGGCTGCTCGTCTCCACCCGTGCCAGCTCCGTGCCCCGCAGCCACGAGGAGCTCAGCAAGAGCCTACGGAAAACCACCTCGCTCATCACCAGCAATGTGGCCTCAAGGGCTGCTCGCAGGTAACAGCTCTCCCAAGTACCTTCGAGTTCACAGCCCAGCCAATGTGATGCAGATGGAAGCACAGGGGGGAGGGATGCCAGGGAAAAGGGGGAGGCATGAGGAAAGGGGGTGCCTGGTGTGCAGAGCAGGTGAAGCCCTCCTGAACCAAGGATGAGCAAAGACATGGAGGGGTTTCAAAGTCATGGAGATGTGGTGCTGAGGGTCATGGGTTGTGTCAGTGCTTGGGGAACAGTTGGACTCAATGATCTGACAGGTCTCTTCCAACCAGAACAATCCTATGCCGGACACCCTGCCATGCCAGCAGGATGCAGGGCACCTAGGCAGGCTGCATGGTCCTGGGTGTGAGGCCATGGCTGCAGAAGGAAGGACAGTCAATCCCTGGTGCACAGGGGGATTAACCCACTTCCCACTGCCCATATGGTTAGAACTCAGCAGTCCTAGAGAGCCCAGGAGCCCTGTTGCATTGGTGCTGGTTCCTGCTCTGCTCCCAGCCCTGTCTTGCTAACAGAGAGCAGAATCTGGTCTGCAGCACAGCTGAGAAATCCTCCCAGGGGTGACTGTGCTGCCACATGCATACCCCAAGCTATTCTCTTGCCTTCAGCTAGGATCTCTGGGGTGTTTGTCTGATGCTTACCTTCCTGACAGGAAAATTTTTGACATTACTTATCTCAAATCCAGCTAAGTCTCCCTCTCTGCAAGCATAGGATCAGTCCCTACAACAGGATTTCTGGTTGTAAATTATCTTGGTGACATTGCTTTCCCCCAGTTCCCTGCAGAGAACAACTCCCAGCTCCAATCAACCTCCCAGCAGGGACATTTCCTAGCACTCCTTCCAAAATGTCCTGGCGGAATTTCATTTCTCTCTCTCTCTTTCTCTCATCAGCCTAGAAGAGCTTTGTCCCCTAAATCACATTATCTCTCATTCTATATATTATATAAACTGGCATCTCATGTTCCACTTAAAAACCACACTGGATTTGAAGGACTGGATGGTGGCTTTATTAATTAATTATTGCAGAACAAGAGGCCACACTCAGGGGCTCTGCTCCTAAACCAGCAGCATCCATTCCTGCCACCAAAGCATCTGGATCCCCCCCCAGCCCTTCCCAAAGTTTTTTTCCAGGACCATTCCCAGCACCCCAAGATCAGTCCTCACCACCCTGTGCTGGCTCAGCTCCAAGGGCTCCTTCTCCCTGAGCACAGGGAGGCTGTAGGCAGGAGAGGCTGGTGATGTTGGCAGGACAGGCCACCCAGGGCCACCAAACAGGCACATACCTTCCCTCCATCCCCTCTCCCTTTGGGTAGGGTATGTTTTGGGGGCTCCCCTTTGAAAGACACTTTGGCATCAAAATGGACCTTGCAGGGACAGAGGTCAAATTGAGGGCTTAGGTACTCAGGGCTCCCAGGATAACAGGGCTGAGAAATGAAAATAGAACTAAATATTGTGCTCTGATTTCACTTCCCCCCCCACAGAACTGTGCGAGTCTATAAAGGCAACAGAAGCTTTGGCTTCACACTACGAGGCCATGCCCCAGTGTGGATCGAGTCTGTCCTGCCAGGTAAGAAAACCTCCAGCCATGAGATTCAAAGATTCACTTATCTCTGGTCTGAAACAGAAATTTTAAGTGCCTGCTTTTTGCTAGAAAATACAAAAAGGGACTTTAGAAAGCTCGGTGATGAAGGTTCCCAGAGTTGAATAACTAGCATCTTTGGTACAATTTAGTTTGGCTTTATATGCTCCCTGTTTCTGAAATGTAGGAAAGGACACAATCAGTGAATAGCCTGAAATTAGATTTGTTTCCAACACAGCCTAGGTGCTGGCATTGCTGTGCCCAGTGAATAGCTCCAACCCATCCAGATAATTCATCTGCAACAGAGACCCTGCCCTGGGAGTGTCCCTAGGCACAGCTGTCAGCAGGGGTCCTGCACCTAAAGCTTCTCTCATTCCCTGTGCACTTAGGGAGCCCAGCTGAGAAGGCTGCTCTCAAACCTGGAGACCGGATCCTCTTCCTCAACGGTCTGGACATGAGGTAAGAAGCTCTTTATAAAGGGTCTGTGGTAGGTGGCCAAGCACACACACGTTCAGTCTTGCACACCAGAAATGAGCCATCATCCTTGAGAGCTGTCTGCTCAGGTGCACGAGGGGCTTATTCTTTTATAAAAACTGGCTCCAAGAGGAGTAGTTCAACCCCATCCCTACTTCTCCTTTCACTTTTCTTTTTCACATGTGTTCACATAGCACATGATACTATATATAACCAGTGTCCTGACTGCAGCCCACCCACAGACCCCAATTGGTACCACTAGGAGTTAAGTTGTACATTTTAAACACCCAAGGCTCTGTTTTTCGAATGAACAGGGCACTGGCCAGCTCATTAATCTCTCCCAGAATAGGAGCATAAGCTTAAAAATCAATCACATTTCCACCCCAAACTTAGTTTTCCTATATAATATATGTGCACAACAAAAACAATTAAATGGGAGCTGAGTGTGTCTCTTGCAAGACAGCAGCTGCTGCCCATGTTACCATGGGTTTGTCTTTCCACACACCAAAAGAATAATAAAAAAAAAAACCACCAGAAAACCAACAAAACAAGAGCAAAGGGTTAAAGGAGGCTATACAATAAGATAGAGTGATGAATATTTAAAGACTAAACATCTGAAGCTGCCTTTTCTCAGCGCTCCGGGTCTCACATTTCAGCTGATCCAGCAAAATATTGCCTGATGCAACATTACAACATAATAGAGGAAACAGAATTGAAGATTGTCCTCCAAGCCCACCTTTTGGTGGGCACTGTCACAGCCTGATCTTTACCCTTCTCCAAGGACACCCCAAGATTCTTCCACACCCTGCTACCCATAAAAATGCATTTTCCATCCACCTTGCATTTCTTTTCCATGCAGAATTAGGACAGGCAAGGGAAGCACTGTATCATTTAAATCGGAAGTTCACCTGCTGGGTCTGGGCACAGCACAAAGTAACACTGGGTTTGCTGTAGGAGCCCTGGAGATGCTCACAGGGATGTCCCATCATGGCTGGTCCTGGCTACAGGTTCACTGGGGCCATTCAGGCTCTGCTTCAGGAGGCTCTTTTCTGTGCAACACAGATAAAGCCAAAGATTGAGAGTACTCCGTGGGGCCTGACACTGCCTGGCTCCAAGCATCAAGAGGAGGCTTGTTGTAACCTAAGAGGCACCTGGAGATTCCGTTGTTCTGCTGCTCTCCCCTGACCGACTGCTGACAGTGCTGCCTAGCTGCTCTGACACCAGCTTTCCTGTGCCCCCAGGAACTGCTCCCATGACAAGGTGGTGTCGATGCTGCAGGGCAGTGGGGCGATGCCCACCTTGGTGGTGGAAGAAGGAACCGTCAACTTCTCCAGCGGTAAGAGCATAGGGAGAGGAGAAGGCTCTGGAGAGGCAGAAACCCTGCTTCCAAATTCCCTGTGAGGGAGGGAATTGCCAGATACCCCCATAGGTTCAGTGGGTTTAACATGCTGCCCAGAAGGCTGCTCCTCCCACCCATGCACACAGCTGCCTGCTTCCTGTGATCAGGCTTAAACTCAGGCTTGGCTGCAATCCAGAAGGTTTTATCCTACTGTATGATTGTCCTTGACAGCCCTTGCCAATGTCCTTCATGTGCAGTCTGTGCCATGTACTTGACCCAAGTAATCCAACCCCATGCGTCCATGGTGCTGTGCAGATCTCCTGGCTTAGTATGGTCTGTATGTGCTGTTCACAATAACTGCTGCTCCTGTGAATAATTTATATATCTGCCAGTGAGCCAGTCAGCAGGTGCAGAGGGTATCTGGGGCAATGCAGGTGGCTGTCACAGGGCAGGGCAGGATGGCAGCCCAGGGCACAGCAGTGGCTACTGCAGTTCCACAGCCATGCCAAGGCAGGAGGGTTGGTGTGTTCTTGGGGGACTGCTCCACAGTGTATGGGCCCAGGAAGTGATGAAGAAACATAACTGAGCACTCCACTACTACTTAGTACAGAGCCCATGGCACTCAAACGTCTTCATTGTCATTCTCCCCAAAGAAATGAAGAAAAGATGGAATTCTCTGCCCCCACTAACCTGTCCATATTCCTATATGGACAAGTGCATCCCACAGCCTTGGTCAGGTCCCTCCTCCCAGCTCTGTGTTGTCCTGCATTTGCTGCAGAGGCAACACATGGACTGGTGCAGATGAGCGTGGCAAAGCAGATGACCTTCCATGCCTCAGTTCTCTCACAGGTAACCAACTGTGACTGATGCTGCTTTTGGAGTCAGTGATTGTCATCCTACAGTGCTTTAAATCTTAAGCAGAGGCTTTAGAGAGCCAGAGGAGGAATATCCTCTGCAGTTGTTCCCAGAAAGTGTGGAAGCAGCAGGGTTGGAGAGATCCCAGAGAGCATCCCAGTCAAAACACCACTGCTCATCCCCAGCAAGTCCATGGACCTCCGCCATGAGATCCAGAGCAGCTGATACAGAGTGTGGGAGGAAGGGAGGGGCAGTTGCAGCTCCAGACAAGCCATTTCACCATACTGCCTTCTAGCAACCGAAATCTCTTTGCTGGGATCACAATGTCTGTATTGACACATCAGGATTTGCAATTCTCTGAAGCACCCCTCATGTGCAGGTGCACTTCTCCAGCTATCCCCAGGACCAACCCCTGGTTTCAGGGCAGACCTTTTAACTTGTGGTTATGACATGCTGTTGGTTGAATTTTTTCTCTTCACCTGCACCTTGCAGACTCTGACTCTGCTGACTCCCCGAGCACCTCCTCCACCCTCACCTCCCTGCAGTGGGTTGCAGAGATACTTCCCTCTAGCATCAAGATCCAAGGAAGGACCTTCACCCAGCAGCTGGAGCACCTGCTGACTCCCCCTGAGCGTTATATCATCTGCAAAGCACTGGAAGGCTTCTTCCAACATCGGTAACTTGTTAGCAGCTCCATCCCCTTTCATGCTGGTACCTGGCCTGGTAGCAATGCTCATGTAAGGGTTGGTCTCCAGGCAGGAGCAAAGCCTGGCTGTGAAGTTCTCATCACTGAGCTCTGTTGTGAGCATGTTCTCTGCTTTCCCTGCTCACCCCTGTGTGCATCCACAAGGCACAAGCCCATCTCTCTAGGTGTCCTGCCCAAGGACAGGGCAGACCTATTAGCTCTTTAAGTTAATTTGGTCACCCCTCAATCCCTCAGAGTGACCTTGGTCCCCCACATCGCAGGATCTCTTGCTTTATAGCTGTCCCCAATGGCCACACATCTTGTCCACCTCTTTCAGTCCATCTCACCACATTTCATCCTTGTCTCCTCAATCCTCTCAGCACATCAGCTGCAGCACTCCCTTGGTGGCAGCATGTGAATAGCTGTGGCTAGCAGAACACTGGTCCTGCAATAGAGCACATCCTCCCTGCCCTGCTCCAAGGGTCAGAACCAGTCCCCTGGCAGACTCAAGACTGTCAACAGTTACCTTGTTTCCTGCCCTTATCTTTCAGCTTTCCAGACTGTGGTGAACAAATCACCCCTCCAGTGGCTGGGAGATGATCGCTGCTTCTTCCTGCAGCTCCTGAGCAAACCGAGCCTGGCTGCCTAGGTGCTCCTCAGGAGCCCAGGTCCCACACAGGCTGTGGATGTACCAGGCAGGCTGGTATAATGGTATACCTGGTGGTATAATGACCAAAAGATCAGAAGAGCCAAATCCTCAGCACAAGGAAAAGCAGCAGAGTCCCTGGTATTTAGGTTACCAATGGAAAGAGAACAGGAGTTACCAAGTACAGAACCATAGCATGGCCCATGTGCCCCATGGCTCAGGCTGGGGGTTGCACTGCCCCACAGCATCCTCCTGGACCCACAGGTGCTGTGAGAGGCACAAGCAGAAAGCCCCCAGCACCAGACAAGTGAATCCTGTCAAGGCCCAGCAATCAGTAACCCTGTCCTGGTAAAGCCAAATTCACAGCTCTGTGTTCTCCTGAGCCTGCCCTGCTCCTATAGTTTTCCCCAGTTGAGCATTTAAGCCCAAGGAGCAGCTGCAGGGTGAAGCAGGGCCACCATCAGGTCCACCTTCTCCTTCAGCCACCTCATGTAGCCCATCACTAACCCACACAGCTCAACATACAGGCCACTCCTCCATTTACCAGTAATTCATTGCTACTTAATTGCCAGCCTGTGCCAGATGAGCAGCTGCAGCCTCTAACTGCTCTGACAAGGAGAGAAATCCCCAGACATGAAGTTTATGTTTCTTGGCACCAGAGCTTGCAGATGCCAGCATCTTCTAACAGGAGATGTCATCGGGACACTGCTGTCCTGTGGCCAGCTGGCCTCTGCCACCCTCCAGTACCAATAGAGGCTTCATGAGGCAGAGCATCCACCTGCCTCAGCAGCTCCACCACAACACTTGAACTTCTCTGAACAAGGTTTATGACAGCCAAGATCTGTGTCCAGCTCCACAGAAAAAAAAAACAACCAACAAATTAGCCCCAAACTAGGGAGAATCATGGCAGATGGCTTCTGTCAAGCTCTATATTACTCCTACCACTTCTTAGCTCTGCTGTGCTCTGAGGACCTCCCCAGGATATATCATTAAGAAAATCCTTGCAGCATCTGAGCCCTTCACCCTTAAGGTTTCTCCTGTATGCCGCATCCCTGCTCCTTGGAAGGCAGCAGTGGTCCATTCAATTAACATAAAAATAACAGATTTGTTCCCACATATACTATCTCCTTCCACTCTTTATAAAAAGCATTTACTGCCACTTCTACAATGGCTGTAATGAGCTCCAACCCAACATATCTTCATCAGTTTCTCAGTAGAAAAGCAGCCTGTCTTCAGCTCCCTGACCCAGGCTAGTCCTCCTTCCCAGGCTGTTTTAACCTCCTCACTGAATCAGGTGCTCAGTGCTGCTATTCTTAACAAGCCTTTCACCACCTCCACAGAACCAAAAACAAGAACAAACCTCCAGCCACCCTCCCCAGTGCATTTCTCCCCAAAACTGCTTACCTGCTGCTAGCTGAAAGTCAGGTCTTGCTAGAGTCTCTCTCTCTACTCCCAACTGCTCCTTTACCCCCTGATTACCTCACAGGTTTTATACGTTCCTGTCAGGTGCTGCCTGTCCCTGGGACTTTCCCGTTAGCATCAGCTGCACAACTCCAGGTCCCAAAGGGCTCATCTCTTGCCCGCAGCCCAAGTGATCTCTTTGCGCCAAAGCCCAAGGCAAACCCTGCAGGTGGGAGCCAGGAAGATGCACTGGAGCCCAGGGCAGTGGTATGGTGGGGTTGTACCCTAGGGATGCCCTCACTGCCCAGCTCTCTCTCTCCGGTTTTGCAGGAACATTGACACTCTCATTGTGGATGTGTACCCCGTGCTGGACACACCGGCCAAGCAAGTCATTTGGCAGTTTATCTACCAGCTGCTGACGTATGAAGAGCAGGAGCATTGCCAGCAAAAGATTGCCAGGTTTCTTGGTTACAAGTCCTTGGCAGGTGAGCGGAAAGC
Organism: Ceyx melanurus; assembly: GCA_024611195.1. Taxonomy (NCBI): domain Eukaryota; kingdom Metazoa; phylum Chordata; class Aves; order Coraciiformes; family Alcedinidae; genus Ceyx; species Ceyx melanurus. Next base: position 15,048 of record JANHGL010006695.1, read on the forward strand.
CCCTGCTCTCCAGCAGGGACACATCGTGTCCCACCAGACCCTCAGGGACCATTGTGTGTCATGCTGGGAGAAGACTGTGGAAGTGAGGAAGCACCCAGCACTGCCCAGGGGCTCTGCCCTGCTTGACTCCTGCCCACACACTGCCTGCATGGCATGCAGAGCAGCACGGAGGAGCTCCCAGCTCCTGGTACTGATTATGTTGATCTGTGAAGGTCAGACAGGAGGTTACCTTCTCTGGACCACATAGTTTTGGAAGGAAACTCTGACTTAGGAGGAGAGATGGCACCTGAGAGGTTGGGTATGGGAGCAAAGACTTTTGGAAGCTGCTTGGGTTGTTAGAGGTTAGGAAGTCTCAAAAAGAAATAGATGGGCTAGGGGCAGTGTTCAGATCTGAGAGGCAAAATAAACACTGATGGTGGTTCCTTGGAATGTCAGACACATACAGGTACCTGCAGTTAGGGGAGGTGGAGAGTGTGACTCCCCCGGCAGCACCATGCTTGCTCTTGAGTCCTCTCCCAAAAAGACTTGGAAGGTAGTAAGCAATTCTTCTCCCCCATCACTGGGGCTGTGGCAACACAAAACCCAGCCATGGTTTGCTGAGGATTATGGGCTTTACAGTCAGACAGTAGAGAAGTGAGGGCACATTTGGAGTGAAGTGTCTGCCTCTTTGGATTTGGGCTTCTCAATTGCTTTTAAATTCTTATATTCTAAGCTATTTACATTGTGTTGATGTAAGGAAGAAGCTCTTCATTCTCCTGTAGTGAGACACTGACACAGGTTGCCCAGAGAAGCTGTGAATGCTCCATCACTGGCTATGTTCAAGCCAGGTTGGATGGGGCTTTGAGCAACCTGCTGTAGTGGGAGGTGTCCCTGCCCATGGCAGAGAGGTTAGAACGAGATGATCTTTAAGGTCCCTTCCATCCCAGAACAGTCTATGACTCTGTGATTCTATGATGCGTTTATTTTAGACTCAACATAGATAAAAGGAGCTGTTGGTTGAAGAGAGGCTTTTGGAGGAACACAGTAATTTTAGCACAGCCTTCCTTACCTTAACGGGGAGAAACTGCTCAAAGTGCAAATCCTCCCTGCTGGGCATGGGATGGGTCTTTGCTCACCTCATCTGCTCTCTCAGTCACCATTGCTTTTGTGTGTGCAGCATCATGGCCCAACCTACCAAATGTGTTGTGTATTCCCAAGAACATAGACCCTAAAATTAGTCTCTAAACGCTAGAAGCTCTCATAGGGCAGCCAATGGATTTGCAGTTGGCAGCTGTATTTCAGAATACAAAGCAACTTTCTCCAGCCACTGGCAGAGGAAGAAAGCATAGAAATGAACCTCCCAGGACCAGACAGTTTCAGATGTTGATCACAGTTCACAGGCTGGTCCCTGGCTCCTTTCAGCTACTCGGGTGAAAGGGGCAGTCTCTGAGCATGGTTATTCTGGTGAATGACATGTCCACATATGGAAGTGCAATAGCCAGAGATCTCTGAATCTAACCCAGTCCTTCTGGGCTTCTTCCAGACTTGGTGGTGATCTCTGACGTTTGTGTGTCTCAGGCTGTCTGAGCATTAGTTTTTCAGATACTGCAGAGACTGATGCTCTGATATCTTCATCCTGCTGTCTCTCTGAGCTCTTCTGAGCTGTCGCACTAAACTGCACATGGAACAACCCTTCAGACAACATGGTTCTTCCATGCATTTCAGTGCTGGCCCAACTCCTATCTTGTCCCTTGAAGGCAGGGAGGGGTTAGCTGGGAATGGCTGGACCATCTCAGCTTCAGGCTGGAGTTTCAGGTGCCTGGCGGATGCCAATCCTGCTGGAAAAAACAATTGCAATTGCGTGTCCTGACTTTGGGCATCTTTCCCCCTGCCCCATGCTGGCAGGAGCATTTGTAGCCTGCTCGCTCCCCGGGGGCCAGCATGCAGATGTGCTGAGTGGGAGGGACAGGCATCCGCAGTGCCAGCGAGGCTTTGTGCGGGGTCCCAGGCGAGTGCAGGGCTCTGAGAGCAGCTGTGAGTGCCAGGTGCCTGAGGGACCCCTGTGTTGTGGTGAGGAGGAACAGAGGATCTGTGGGGTCCAGCCTGCACCGGCCATGCTTTACAAAGGGTGTTTTCTGCTGCAGCCGAGCCAGAAGCAGAGGACCGCTACCGCAGCTCCGCTCGAGGCACCTCCTTGTGCCGGGGAAGCCTTCGAACCCCCCGCCTCGAGGAAGGCGGGGCAGCAGGTGGGTGGTTGGGGGCTGTACAGAGAGTCCTACTGTTGGGAGGAGAGTGCTGAGTAGTGGTGGTTGTGCCTATAGTGTTGTTCTGCTGTGCCCCAAGCCAAAATCTTGAGCTATTCCTGGGTGTGAATGGTGGGGAAAGATGGAGGTCAGCATTGAGGCTTTGACTGGAAATCCATGTTTTCAGGAACAATTGAAGTAAACAATTCAGTAAAAGGCTGCTTGGGCTGAGGCCGAGCCTTGTTTCCAATCCTTTTCATTACTCACATGTGAACTGATCCTGCAGGTCTGAGCCCTCCCTTCTGGGGTGCATGTTTTCTACCTTCCCTGTGAAATATCTTGGACACATGAAATTCACAGTAAACAGCAACATTTCTGGAGCCAGACTCTTCTCAATGTCATCCAATGACAGGACAAGAGGCAATGGGTGCAAGTTGGAGCACAAGAGGTTTAGGGTCAACACAAGAACTTTTTCACAGTGAGGGTGACAGAGCTCTGGAATGGGCTCCCCAGGGAGGTTGTGGAGTCTCCATCTCTGGAGACACTTAAGACCCACCTGGATCCGTTCCTGTGTGACTTGGTCTAGGTGATCCTGCTCTGTCGGGGGTTGGACTAGATGATCTTCTAGGTCCCTTCCAACCCCTAACATTCTGTGAACCTGTGAATCCATGTGAGGAAGCAGATCATGGTTCAAGTCCACACTGAGGCTGTCAATGAACAACATGGCACAAACCCTCCCTCTTTTCAGGTAGAAGCCCCATATCTCACCATTCTTCTGAAAATCCCATCCTCTTGGTACTGCTGCAGAGGCTTCCTCAGCCCCCAGATCTCTAACCCTGTCACCCCAGAAGTACCCCAGGTCTTGTTTTCTGTTCCTTTGGTCTTTGTTCCCCACTCCCAGATGGTAGGACAAGGCATCCTGCCTGTCCCTCCCATCCCTTAGCTGATTGTTAGGACACTTGAGCTGTGCTTACAGCTTCTGATTATTACCTCCTTATGATGACCTCTCCACTGTAACCTTCCCAGCATGACCTCCCTGCCGTGACCAGTCAGGCTTCACCATCAGTCTGGCTGACACCCTTCCTCCTGGCACCTCTCACAAGGAGTGTGGTGCTCCTTGGCTCTCAGGGAGGGATGCTGCTGGAGCAGTCAACTCTGAGACATTTCCCTGGGGAAGATCATCTCATCTGCCTCCAAGGAGCATTCCTGATCATGATTCCAGCATGGAGAGGGGCTGACAGCTGCGTGCACCGGAGGGAAGCCACTTGCCTGGGCAGATGCTTGCCAGCTGCAGCGAGCAGCCTTGTCCTCTGCTGCCCTCCAGCAGCAGCCTGTGACCTCTCATGCCAACCTCAGCCAAGCTGGAGCAGGCTCTGGGTGCATCCTCCCCCAGGTGCTCCCATTTCACCTCCTTGTGCAAACCATTGATCTCTAAAAAGCAGACAGTGTTCCTCAGTGCTGGAGAGGGAAGTGATGCCAGATGGGATGCACCTTCCTGATGAGACCACCTCTTCAGAGCCCTTTCTCATTCCAGCCACTACGTCTGTCCTGGGATTTTCTCTCTTTGTGGCCATCACAGAATCTCAGTGTGGTGGGGGATGGAAGGGACATCTGGAGACCATCTGGTGCCTCCCCTCTGCTCCAGCAGGGTCTCCCAGGGCAGGGGGCCCCGCATCACAGTGTCCAGGTGGGACTCTCCAGAGAAAGAGACTCCACAACCTCTTTGAGCAGCCTGGGCCAGGGCTCTATTAAATGCTGGGCTCTGAACACACATGTCCAGTTTGATGCTGGTGTGAGTGGAGCTGCTTCACTGGGCTCTCCGAAGTTTTGCCCAGTCCAGTACTCAGCCTGGCTCTGATCACTGGATGGAAATACTGAGTCTTAAGGGAATATAAATTCATTTGACCTGATTCAGCAGCTCAGGACTGGCAGGGATCACAGATGTCTTCTTCCCAGCATCTCTACACACACCCATGGAGATAAAGCGGGGACACATCTCTCAGATCTCATACTGCTGCAGCCATTATCCTCTGTGCAGAAGCTCCTCATGGAAGTAACTGGAAAAACAGTTTCATTTGGAGCTGGTCAAATCAACTTCACTCCAAGCAAGTTCCCTTGTGCCTCCACAGGGATCAGACCTCCCTCCCCTACTTCCTCCTTCCTCATGTCCCCTGCAGAATATTGTCCCAGGGGACACTGCAGAGGCAGCTGGTGCTGCCTGGATTTCTGTGACCAAAAGGATGAGATTTGGATGCTCCGTCCTGGACTGCCATGTGTATTGACCATGACTGGCTTGATGTCCAGCCACTACCATGGGGACTGAAGGAAAAGAAACCAAGAAAAATAATCCCCCGCAGCACTGCAGTATCTCAAGGTCTGGAGAGTTCTTGATGTGGTGCAAACAGTACCCTGGAGAATGTCTCTTCCCCTGAAAGGCTGTGGTGGGAACTCTGCTCTCAACACCAGCCCCAGTGTAGGACACTGGTAAGGAACATGCCAAACCTGCTGCAGTTGCAGCACTGCTTGGGTGCTGAGGATTTATAGGCAGCTTTCAAACCTACCATCTGGGTGACTGAAAGATAAAGAATAACATCACTTTATAGAGAAAGAATCTGAATATGGAGAGATAAAGGGCACAGGAAGATTTTTTCTTGGCCATGCTTGTTTCCCAGCACATCACGTGTCATTGCTGGGTGACTTCTGCTGCTGCCCAAGGAAGCCCACAGTGAGATGCTTCTTGTTTTCCAGGCACCCCATGTGTGGGGCCATCAGCTGCCCTGCATTGGTCCCTCGGGACCCCCAGACCCAGGAGGTCTCAGTGCTTCGCTGTGTGCCTGGGCTGGAAGGACGGCTCGAGGTTGCAGCAGGAGACAGACAGGACAGAGGCAGAAGGAAGGGCTCCTGACTGTCTTTTCCTTCCCTGGCAGGCCAAAGTGACACCGTGGAAGTACCAGTTCGCCTGATCCCTGGAGAGAGACAGGCTGGTGATGGCACTTCCCTCCCGGAGACACCCAACCCCAAAATGGTGCGACCTTGTGGGCCTAGGGTGGGGGCACCTCTGGCAAGTGCTTTGCTGATGTGTGTGGGACAATCATGCTCATGGGGAGGGTTGACATATGGTTCTATGACAACTTGGGTCCTTCTGTGTTAATGCAGGAAAGCAGAAAAAGGGACTGGGAGGACTCTGTGTCTGGTGGTGGTTGAGAACATCCCCACCTCAGAGCTCATCTCTGAGCTCAATTCCCTGGGAAATTAATCAGAGTTAATAAGGCTGGTGTCTGTCAGCATCTTCCTGCAGCCTTGCATTAAGAGGCTCTTGGGGAGCTTCAGAAATGACAGAGTAGCCTTGGGCTGGGATGAAGCATCCATTAAAGAGCAGGACATAGGGGGCTAGTAGGTCTGCAGTGTTTTGTCCTGTGTCCAGGACATCGTGGGTCTCTGGGGTTTCCCCAAGCCCTGAGAGCAACTCTTTGCCCTTTTGTCCAGATGTCGGCTGTCTATGCAGAGTTGGAAAACCGCCTGCTCAGCAGCTTTGCTGGCAAGATGGGTAACGCTGCCCTGCACAGTGCATCACCTCCTGACCAAGAGCTGGCACACGCTGCAGGTACTGTCTGGCTTCCTGTGATGTGAGAGAGGCACTTCTTGGGGAGGTCTCAGGTGGTGCTGGGGGGTGCTGGCAAGGCTTATTCAGTGCCACACCTGAGCCCAACGGTGGCTCCTGCAAAGCCATGTTGGCAAGAGGGCAGCGGAACACATGGGATGGCAAATCCTGTGGCAACCCTGTGCTGCAGGGAACTGCCTGAGGGTCTCCACTCCTCGCAGGTGGCACTGTCGCCTTGCATCACATGCAGCATGGTGCTGGGGCTCGCAGTGGCGGGGGAGGGGGGGCTGAGGGGAGCGCCTGGCATGGGATCCCCTCAGTAGTGCTCTGTCCTGCAGGTGCTCGCAAGGCAGGGATGGGGATCTCGTGGCCAAGTGAGCCCCTGGGCTCCCAGCAGTGCTACTACCGTCTGCACAGCAGTGTGGCCTCCCCGTGCAGCACTGAGTCCAACCCCTATGTCAGCCTCGACAGCAGCCCAGCCCCATCCCCCAAGCACCGAGACTACTCACTCAGCCCTCTGACACGACGGAAGAAGCTCTTCACCTTCTCCAGGCCCCCACGCAGCCGTGACACTGACCGATTCCTGGATGCCCTCAGTGAGCAGCTGGGACACCGGGTCACCATTGTGGATGATTTCCTCACCCCTGAGAATGACTATGAGGAGGTGAGCATGGCATGAGGCTGGCTCGGTGCATGATCATTGTCTGCTCTGGTCATGGAACCATCCATTGTGCAGCCTGCACCAGGACAGGATGAGTCCTGGGGTTATGTCCTGGGCCTCTGCAGGTGGCTGGTAGGGCAAAGGCTGCATGGCTGGGATGCAGGACCTGAGGTCTGGAGGGGTGGGTGAAGTTTGAGGTGCTACCTTCAGCCTCTCCTCTTTCCCTCACCCAGATGAGTTTCCATGATGACCAGGGCAGCTATGTCACCAACGACGTCAGCAGCAGCGAGTACATCAGCAGCAGCGACGAGGGCAGCTCCCTGACCTACTCCACACTCTCAGACAACATCCCTCCACCACCACTCAGTCCCCCCCCCCCCCCCCCCCCCCCCCCCGTTCCCAGACCCCCCGCCCCCCCCCCCCCAAGCAAAGGCCCCACAAGCCCCCC
>JANHGL010006698.1:0-13556 GCA_024611195.1 Ceyx melanurus
ATGCAGGTCACATTTATGATTTAAGATTTATTGCATTTGGTAGATAGAAAACAACACACAAAAGAACATTTTAAAATAGTTAAAATTTAACTATTACATTTCTACCCTTAGGTGGATCAGCCTTTTAGAGTATTTGTGCATTGAACTGGTTTCTTTACCTAATCCTAAATTGCCTTTATTGGAATTAAATGTTAAATGCAATTCTGTAGTGTTATTACCTCTAAAATCCTGGTCGCTGATTTTATCCTTCACATTGAGAGAGAGGTAGATGGGCAGGGGATTCTGACCCTGATTTAGTGCCTGCTGCTGATCTGTGAGTTTATGGGAGTCCTCCTGTTTTGAAGAAGGACAGTAGCTGAGAACAGTTAGATGATGCAGAGAGCCTCCCCAGCTTAATCTAGGCCTGCATTCTGGCAACATAGTGCTTCCCAGACACCAGCTAGGATGCTCCCAACTGTGGTTCAGCAATCCCTACCTCTAACCCCTGCCCCAGCACTTCTGCACACAAATAGACCTAAATTAAGTTCATATCCTGAAAAAAAAAACAACAAAGAAACCCTGAGATTTCAATGCTAGAAATAAAATATTCATATTATTTCAGAAAAAATGTCTGGAAACATTTGAAAAGCACTATTGACAGGAACTATTTAATTCAGAAAGAGCAACCAGGGGATGGGGCTGTGGCACTGCAGGGACACTCACAGCTCCCTGCTAAGCCCATCCTCTGGAAGTCTCTACCACTGGGCTTTGCTCAGGCAGTAGAAATTTGGACATGTGGGGGGGTTAGTCATATTACAGGCGTAGTGCTTTCTCTTTCTTAATTATAAATTACTTATTGGGAAGGAAATATTAATGAATACCAAAATAAAACATTAACATTGCCTTTTGCTTACAGTTTACAGGGTGACATAATCTGATTAACACATCAGAAATACTGCCTTTGGGTTTGTGAGTTTTCTTTGCCTTGTCACAATGTGCAGGTCTTTTAAAAAAAAACAGAGGATATTAATTTAAACATTTACATGTGAATTCATTTTAAAGTTGGTCGTATAAGTTTCCCATTATTTCTCTTTATTCCCATAATTTCTGTACCAGGTGTGACGTTAAGATCTGCATGATATGCCAACAAACACAAACAACAATAATGACAAGGCACATGCATTAGATATCTATCTGAAAAAAAAACAAAACAAAAAAACAGAGCAGGAAATAAACCAGAAGCCAGCTCTAGCTGTTCCTGCTTGAGCAAGGCTGTTGGACAAGAGAGCCTTACTTCCAATCTGGCCTATTCTTTTATTTACTGTCTATGCTCAACCACTGTATTCACTAAATACTCAAATCTGAAAAGTGCTGCTCTTGTACCTTTTCATGTAACATGGTTTCAATGATGAGTCCCCACAGGTCTGTGAAACATATCTGATGTCCTTCCTTCTCCCTCTGGCACAACTCTTTCAAGTAGTATTTCAGTCGATCGGGTGCAAAACAAGTAAAGAACTTATTTTTGAGCACATGCTTTCGGGCATCATTGAGTGTTTCTTTAAGATCCTTCTGGGACCAGTTAGGATCTTCATACAGGTTTGACATAGTCCTAAAAAAAAATCAACCCAAACACACAGGAAAAAGTGTGAGTTTTGAAGCAGAGCTTTGGAAAGGTTTGGAGTTTCTTACATGATGCCTCGATTTACATGAAAAAGAACATGTGTGTGTTAAATGTGTTGTGCCATCAACACATTTAATCAGGACTGGACTGACAAATACCCACTGAAGGAAACAAGAAAAAGCCACAGCAGAAAAAGAAAGCCCTTTCTTGATAAAGATGATACAACTCTTTGGATTACTTCTTGACATCACATAGAGAATATTCCTGTAAGACTTCATCTTGATCTTACCATGTTGTGCCAGATAATCCAGTGATGTATGAGACACAGTCCAAGACATTGATTCTCTGCACACTGAGAAGGTGACCATACATGGCTGTCAGAGCCCTTATTCCACCACCCGTTGTCATGATTGCCACCACAGGTACCTGTTCAATTCCAAAACACATGCATTTAGTGACATCATCTGAGGAGAGACATCTTTGATTAGAAAAGAGAAAGCTATGGTACTGATAAAGTAATAAAGCTTCTGCTTGCCACCAGTCTGCAAGAAGAAAAACTGGAATTAATAGGCATCTATGAAAGATAAGAAAGGTCTAAGGAATGCTTCATGTTTGCTCTGCCAAGCAGCTATGCATTAGGACATGAAATCCATCATCTCAAACACCATATTTTCAGTGCTTTATTGCAAAACCAATAACATAGACTAGCAAAAAACCAGAGAATGGTACCTCCTGCCACGTGAAACAGACTTTATCACACGTAGACCAGAAACATAGGTACTGTGGCACAGTTTCTGTGTGAGAAGTAATAAGCCCTCTGTTACTGAAGTTTGCTAAAACCAATTTCTACTATTGTGTGAATATTTCTCAGGCTGCACTCGATGTATTGTGACTGATGGGTTGAAAAGTACATAACATAACCCCCAAGAGCAGAGGCTGGCAGCACCCCCCCCTTTTACAATTGCTAGAGAGAAAGAGAAACCATACTCTCTCCACCTATGACATATGTACATACCATACTAGGTATGCAAGTGAGCTGCATTTACTTCATTCTGCAAGGAGGCAGAAATTCAAAGTCTGGTACTCTTAGAAGGATTAAACTCTAAAAAGGAATTGTTTCTTTTGACAGTAAAGATAGCAACCGTGCATTTGGGTGAATTAATCACCTGTGCAAATCATTAAGAGAGTCCAGCCAGATTGTTCTGTAGGAAGTATGGGTAAGGGAAGGGAAGGAAGTGGCCCACAGCTTCATACTGTCATTTAAAGGCAAGGTCTTGCGTGTGAAATGTCCAGCTGTGCAAAAAAACCTGCCAAGCCCAGTTTAGAACAAAATGAGAAAAAAAAAGTCCTGAGTCAATGGTTTCGTTTTGGCCAAGATGAATGTGAGGCCTGAAAGAAGCTTTGGTGCTGAAAACACCTAGCCTTTCTCTGTGTTACTGTGCAGATTGGCACAAAACTGGTTCCTACTTGCAACAGGGCTAAAGGTTTTTATTAATGTTTCCTATATGGACTAATTTCTTCCTGAGAATAAAGTCAACCATAGCTCTCATAGGAAACTTACACTGTTTCCAGGAAAATGGGAATTGAACACTAATGCTCCATTTTGACACTCAGCTGTGGAGAACGCAGAGAATAATTTAATTATACCTCATCATCTTGCAAGTTCTCCTCCAGCTGGAGAATGTCCTTCAGAGCTGTTGCAACCACCTTCTTTCTTTTGACAATGAAATCCTTTTCCTGGGCACACAGGTCAAATCCGAGGCGCACGTCTAGGTCTTCCTGGCTGGGACAGAGGATTAGGTATCTCATATCATACTTATAGTCTTAACTTCATTTTTTAGAGACTCCTACTTCATAAATAGACAAGCCTTCACCATCATGTCCATATAAAGCAAAGCAGGAAGAAAGTGGTTTTGTTTGTTCCTGAAGAAAAGCAGCACTTACTTACTTTTTTTTAAGTGTTTGTTGCTTTGGTTTTTTTTTTTTTCCTTGCCAAAGATGTCTGGGATTAATTAAAGCTGTACATAACAGAATCATTCCCTTTCAGAAATGAAGCCAAAAGCCTGCAGAGGGCACTGTATTAAAGGTGGCTTTTAAAAGTTGCACAAACTTCCACTGAGACTTGAAAATCGTGGACTGAAGTCAAGGACTTCTGTGTTCAGATGGTTTTTTGAGTGTGGGTGTGTATAGTCATTCAGGGATATTTATAACACAACGGTTGCAGTTTGGAAGCATCTGTGAAAATGTTCCTTAGGTGTGGTAAGGAAGAAGTTTTTAAATAACAGTTGTAAACTGTCTGTATATTTTATAGAATACTTATGGAAAATTTTCATCTCTGTTAAAGGGAGAGAACTTCCCTTGCAATATATTACATAATGTACCATATTAATCTCACAAATGTTACTAAGGCCTTAACCATATCTTAAATTACACAATGTGTTTCCTTGTTATAGAAATAATCACTTCATTAATTTGCATTTATCTCCAATAGTAAAAGACCAAATGCAGATACATTTGTTATTACAACTTTGTCATATTTTAGAACGGCCAGTTTTGTTTTGGTCTTTTAGTTGGCTTTGTTGGTTTGGTTGTTTTTGGGGTTTTTTTTCTCTGACCTCAGGAAACAGAAAATTTTCTTTCAATTAGCTTTGAAATTGTGCTTTTATTGAAAATCTGCCTTTGGCAATAATTTGTAGCAATATCCGAGTGTCTACAATGGCTCTTGACACATAATTTTGATTGCATCAAAATATTAATAGAGAATTCATGTATTCTTTGTAAAATCTCTTCTTAACCCCCTGTAAAGTCCCATTATATAAACTCATGGCTGCTGAAAATATCTATATTATGTACTGAGTCTATGTGGGTTTATAATGTGAAATGAGGATGATCCAGCATACAGGATACAAACAGTAGGAAAAAGATTTTAACTTGATTGACCACTATCTAAATTAAAAAAAAAAAAAAAGAAGATAAATATCTTACCATTTTTTCACTGTAAAGTGCAAATTAAATTTTCTATGCTGAAAGTTAAAAAAGTAAAGTTACTGATATTGATATTTTGTTTAAAACAGTCCCCTTCCCCCACTCAGAATGAGACATAGCTCTTATGGATCATCATTGTATCTACAAAGCTCTGAACCTCAGCAAACTGAGGTTGGGAGGCAGACTCTTCTCTTGGCGTTTCATTAATATCCAGAGACGTGCACCAATTTAATAAATCAAGAATTTGGTATCATCATACATAGTGTTTCTGTTGTGAAACTCAGGTGTAGCTTGTACTGGTGCTACTTTGCTACACAATTAATTAGCAGAAGAATTGCAGTGCTATACCTCACCTCCCTAGAAGGGTCCACCATTAAACATGGGTTTTGAAAGTAAAGCATCTTAAATAAAGGAGCCCAGGAAGGCTGGGCTTACTTCAAGAATGCAATTCTGCAGGCACAGGAGCAAGCTGTCCCTATGTGTCAAAAAATGAGCCAGCATGGTAGAAAACCAGCCTGGCTGAACAAGGAGCTTTTGCAAGAACTCATGAGGAAAAAAAAAGAGAAAGAGTGTATCACCTTTGGAAAAAGGGGCAGGTGAGTCAGGAAGCATTTAAGGATGTTGTCAGGTCATGTAGAAAGAGAATTAGAGATGCAAAAGCTCAGTTAGAACTTCAGCTGGCCAATTCTGTTAAGGATAATAAAAAATGCTTCTATAAAAACATTAATAATAAAAGGGGGGCCAGAGAAAATATTCATTTCTTACTTGATGAAGGAGGGAGCATAATGACAGAGGACAAGGAAAAGGCTGAGATACTTAAAACTTTCTTTGCCTCAGTCTTTAACACAAAAACAGATTATCCTGAGGGCAACCAGGAGTTGGTAGGCAGGGATGGGGAGCAGAATATCCCTCCTGTAATCCAGGAGGGGTTAGTTAGGGACCTGCTGTGCCACTTAAAACCCTCACAAGTCTATGGGTCTGGATGGGATTCACCCTAGGGTCCTCAGAGAGCTGGCTCAAGAGCTAGCTAAGCTGCTCTCCAGCATTTATCACCAGTCCTGGCTAACTGGGGAGGCCCCAGATGACTGGATGTTGGCCAATGTGACGTCCATCCACAAAAAAAGGGCCAGAAGCACTACTGGCCAGTCAGTCTGACCTCAATGCGTGGCAAGGTTATGGAAAAGATCATCCTGAGTGCCACTGAGCAGCACATACAAGACAAGCAGGGGCTCAGGCCCAGTCAACATGGGTTTAGGAAAGGCAGGTCCTGCCTAACACATCTGATCTCAATCTACGAACGGGTGACTGGCTGGAGAGATGAGGGGAAGACTGTGGATGTGGTCCAGCACTACAAACTGGGAGATGAGTGGCTGGAGAGAGGCCCAGTTGAGAGGGACTTGGGAATACTGGTTTACAGCCAGCTGAACATGAGTCAGCAGTGTGCCCAAGTGTCATGGAAGCCCAATGGGATCTTGACTTGTATCAGGAACAGTGTGGACAGCAGGACTAGGGGTGTGATTCTCCCCCTGTATGGCACTGGTGAGGCCTCACCTCAAGTACTGTGTGCAGCTCTGGGCCCCACACTTCAAGAAGGACATTGAGGTGCTGGAGAGGGTCCAGAGGAGAGCAACAAGACTGGTGAAGGTACTAGAGGGAAAGTCTTATGAGGAGAGTCTAAGGGAGATGGGGCTGCTCAGCCTGAAGAAGAGAAGACTCAGGGGAGACCTCATCACTCTCTAGAACTACCTGAAAGGTAGATGTAGGCAGGTGGGGGGCTGGATTCTTCTCCCAGGTAACCAGTGACAGAATGAGAGGGCATGGCCTGAAGCTGCGCCAGGGGAGCTTCAGGTTGGATATTAGGAGGCACTTCCTTAGGGAAAGGGTCATTAGACACTGGAATGGGCTGCCCAGGGAGGTGGTGGAGTCACAATCCATGGCGGTGTTTAAGGAAAGATTGGATGTGGCACTTAGTGCCATGGTCTAGCTGGGTGTCGTGGTGTCAGGTCTTAGGCTGGACTTGATGATCTCAAAGGTCTATTCCAGCCTCAACAATAATTCTGTATAATTCTGCGTAGCTCTGTTTAATCTCACCAATGGGAGACAGAAGGGGAAGCCAAAAAGGCTTAGCAACCCTTAAGTGTGGCACAGGCTTGCTTCCTGCAGGAGTGTGTCAGGCTGCAGCCTCATCCCCATGTCCTGATGGCACCCAGGGACCTCCAGCCTAGTTAAGGACATGAAGAGTAGAAGGAGCGTGAGCAACAGCTCAGACATTTTTCTTCTTCCTCCCTCTCCCCCAGATTTCCTATTTTATTTTGCTCCAAATGACTTGCTTCTTTATGCACTCCCCTAGATTTGAGAGATGTTAGAAGACACCTGGCTCTGTATAAAGAGAAGTGTTTTTCAGTTTCTGCTTTTCTGTGAACCCAGGGCTAGCGGACACTTACCTCACGGACTACTTCCCTCTCAAAGGGGAACGACTTCAAAGGTAGAGTCAGGGGTATGGTTGTCCTCCTTGCTCCACATGACATGCAAGCACACTGAAAAGGAGCACAGAGCTTTTTTCAGTTAAGACAGAAATGTTCTCTTGCTGCTTACTCACACGTAAGGTTGAGATCATAGGGCTGTCTGTGTTGTCTACCATGTTCTGGGGTAACGTACCAAGGTGGGAAGCCTCCTCTTCTTTGTCAGTGCAACATCCAGGGAGGGTTGTTTGTATTTGGCATAGTGGAAGAAAGTGGGATCTGGGTGAGAGGAGGAGTCGCAGCCCACTGAAACTCTTTGGGTTTCTTCAAAGGATCCTCTCACTGTAAATGTTAGCTCATTCTCTAAAACAATGAGATAAAATGCACACAGAAATTTAGTTCTAATTGCAAATAAGACAGAAAGGGGGAAAAAAGAAGCAAAAGATAGCTTTGAACAAACCCCTTCACCTGTTCCTTTGTATTTGAAAAGCTGTCTTATGAAAGTAATCCAAGACCCAAACATTATAGGTAGTTGTGTATTTATAATGGGATGAGCAAGAAGCCAGCTGGGAGAGTGTGATGTGAATGGTACTGAATTTTAGACTGCTGCCTTTCTATTGCACTTGGATAGCACACTGCAAATGCAACCAGGTACTCTGCATTGTAAATTATCCTCAGCCCAGGCCAAATAACGAACAACAGAAGTTCTCATTCACCTAAAATAAGATCTGACTCTGCAGCAGATGAGCCTATTTGCATGAAGACACCAGCTAATCTTGATGATGTGCGTTATACATGCTCAGAGATTGCCTACCAGATCCAGCCCCTCAGGGGATGTGTGCAGAGGAACTTCTAGATTCTGGATCTTGATCAGGGTGAGGCGGGAGCCAGCTGGCTAACCCCTGCAAAAAATGAGGTGTTTCTGTGCATATGAAGTAGTTGAACTGTGAGAGATCCTGCTGAAAATTAAGGCTGTGGACTATTCCACCTAAGGCAGTAAACTTCAGGGTTTCACAGTACTACAGCAGAGGTTTTCAGGATCTCAGCTTGGGGCTCAGATACCTTTTGTACAAGCAGCTGATGTTGTTTCTAGTCTGGCACATGCTCCTCATGAAGTCAGAACCCTGATCCTACACCTGCTGCAGAACTGCTGGTGTTCCCTGCTGCAAAGTTTTTTACAAATTGCCTTAGATGTGGTCAATTAAAACCTTAATATTTGGATGATGCGCATTCTAGGTATTGTTAGAGAGGGTAAAATCACTCAGTTAAAGAATTAGCAAACTCACTTGCAAAATGCTTCTTTTTCATCCCACTGTCCAATTGAACTTCTAAGCAGGCTACTTCACGACACTAGAAAGGGGAGAGAGAGTTATATTACTTATCCAGCCATCTCACCACCAGTGCTGGCAGATGTAGGAAGTGTCATTGTAGGAAGAATCACTGCTTGAATGTGGGGGCCAACTGTGTTGGAGATTTCTGCTAGTCTCAGTGAAAGTGAGAATTTCATCATCACATGGGAATTTGCTGTGGTGCTATGCTAAACACATTGTCATTTTCAGTGGAGAAAATGAGGGAAAATGATAGCAAGCTGAAGGCTCCTCTAAGATCATAGTGGTCTACTCAGAGAAAAAGCTTCTAAGAGAAAAAAAAAATCACTAAAGAATGAAGATTTGCAATGTTTCACTCACTGCCATCATAGCCAGCTAAGGTGATGAATGATGTGGGAAAGAACAGAAGAGAACAAAAAACAAATATTTTACCACTAGTGCCCCATTTGTAATGATGGTTTCAGGAGGACCTGGGCTAGGAAACAAGAACAAATAATTTGTATTTTATAAACAGCAGAATCTGGATATTGTTCTTAATGAGACTCTTTTCTCTCTTATTTTGGTTTGTTGGGTTTTTTTTATCTTTCCTGTCATTTATAGGACCATACTCCCTTTTCACTAGATGCCACATAAATACCTAACAGAAATTATTCAGTTGCAATAAGGTACCTGGAAAGTACTTATAACAGCCTTCATAGCACAGGTATATCACCGATTGAGTAGCAACATCCTCTCTAGTCATGAGCTGCCCAGAGGATGCTCTCCAGAAAAATCTCTTGTCTTATGGTAGTGGGATTTACCAGTCCTAGAAAACCAACTCTGAACTATGAAATTAATACATAAACTTTCAGAGAACATCACAGAATTTAAAATTCAGAACTCATTCTCCACACCATGTTACTTTCTTCCCTTACAATGATTTGCTAATGCACACGTGAAAAGCTTGGAAGAAGTGTGAATCTAGCAATTAATTAAATTTTTCCCTGCACTAATGCACCACCCCAAGCTGTAGTTCCCATAATAACAGGGGTGTACTCACATGGTCTCCAATAGAAATTCAACTTCCAGCTCCTCTCTCCTCTGAAAAATGAAAGGAGTTGCAACTAGCATGTGCAGAGGTTTGCAAAGTGACATTCATTTTTGCAAGCACAGTTTCCTCTATGCTTTAATAAGTAACAGGATTCTGTTTTGTGCTTACTACTGTCAGTATTAGTGGACAGAGGCAGTTTTTATTCCCCAAGAAGATCTCAATTGAGTTAGCAGAACAAAGGCTATTTGGTACTTATGTCTCCCTTGTAAACCTTTATTTTTCACACTTTCTTCCTTGAAAGCTTCCACATTCTCAACATATGTTAAGACAGTTTTTAGTAAAATATTGTATAAACAGGCCATTTTTTCTAATCTTGTGATATTTTTCTTTTTATAATCATTGTGAGGAATAATAATAATTTTATAATCAATTGTGAGGATCACAGAATCAGAATGTTAGGGGTTGGAAGGGACCTAGAAGATCATCTAGTCCAACCCCCCTGCCAGAGCAGGATCACCTAGACCAGGTCACACAGGAACAGATCCAGGCAGATAAATTCTGGCATTTTCTATCAGATTATTAAAAGTGCAGAGCTTCCCTAAAATAGCACCTCCCCTGGGGTTTGGGAATTTGGCTGTGGTCTCTGCCAGGGGAAAAGGTCATCAATTTTGTCACTGGTGTGCAATTTCCAAGATTTAATGAAATTTGTTAATTTTTTACCACCCAGCTGGTCCTGGTGGTAAAAAGCAGGAGAGAGAGCACAGTCACTTTAATCAGAGGGAAGATAAAAATGTCAAGATATACTAGATGTCCAACCTAGCTCCTACCTGTGGATTTAGTGGGAATGCCATAAACACTTTTTCCCCAAGAGGGATTTTGGCTACATCAAAAAGCACAATTGCATGGTGATCATCAAGAATTATGTCTTTATCAGAAACAGTAATTTCTAGAATATTCTGTGAAAAGAGAGGAAATATTCATTAGCATATATTCAAGAGGTATGGCATCCTGCAGCTCTTCCAGGTTCAGCACCTGCTTTACAGAGAGGAAATAGAAAAGTATTGATGACAAAGTATGAGGAGGAGGAGTGAAGAAATGAGTGTAATCTGCTTTATAAGAAACAATATAAATAAAAAGTCACATCAATAACCACCTTTCTGTGTCTTTTGGAAGCCTACTTTCAGCCACCTGTTCATAGGTATTTGAGTGTAGTGAAATTATCAGCAGCAATCTAAGTAAAGATCTTAATCATATGAGAATTTATCAGCTTTGTGGCATTGATACACCATTATTTCATGTGTTCTCGGGGAAATATGTGTTTTTCTGTTATAGTGTTGCTTTATGTTTTCATTTCATGGTTTGTGTTGTGACTGTCTTCAGTCCTATCAGCCTTCATCCAGAATACTGTCAGACTCATATTTTTGATATAGAATAATAACTATCTCTTAGAAGACAAGTGGATTCCAGCAAAACCAAATTTTTTTCCAGCTTGCTAGGGGAATTTTAAGTAAACAAGAAAGGCATAGGAAGACATGAATGTTGTTTGGGGCTAAACTGAAAGAAGCTGCATTGAGATGAGATGCAGAGAAGAGTTGGGTTTTTTTGTGTACCTTGACTTTTCTCTGTATCTGGAAGTAGAAAGTTTCATTCCACATAGGATTTCTGCAGTTTTTGATGGTTTTGGTGTGGAATTTTTCATCTGAAGCAGTTGGCAGCCGGAGGCTCACGTAGCAGTCAGATTGGCTTACTATGGAAACATAGGCACAAAATATCTGGTAGTGGAAGTACAACAACACAAGAAATGGAGGCATAAAAATGTCCTGTAGCATTGAACATGGATGAAAGATGGTAATTTTTTTTTTTTTAATGTATATCAGCCAAACCAGGAAGATAAAATTCACAACAGTATTTTTAGTAAGCAGTGTATTCAGATAAATATGCACAATCCTACATATTTGTAAAATATACAGCCCTTAGCCTATGGATAGAACAACATATATAATCAAGAACCTTATATTGCTCCTTACCAGCATTGCTTCAGCTATCTGCAGATTTAACAGGAGGAAAAACTGCAACTGATGCAGCAGAGAGTGAACCTCAGGCATTCAGATGAATTGGACATAAGTTGTCCCTGTGTCGATTTAACTTTGTGAGAAATCTTTAAAAAAAATATCAGGTTTGAATCTGATTCAGATGATAATTATCTGGCATATCCAGTTATTAACGCTTCACAAGAGAAAATTAAATATTTTAGATACCTAGATCATCATCTTCATAGGTGGAGTAGGAAGGGAGAGGTCTACCAGCAGTACAATTGCTTCTGCAGTAGGTCAGTAGGCAGCTGCAGCCTTTTCCTTGTGTTTGCTTAAAAGATCTGGAAACTATGTCCTACTCCACATCTCTTCCCAGGAAAAAAGTCAGGGAGAATTTGGATCTTGTGGATGGAGTGAGACTGCATTTCCTGATAACATCCCAAGAACCAAGCAAACACCAAAGAGATTCTCAGACCTCGGACAGGAATTTTTTCCAGAGGCAACTGAAAGGGTCCTATTGTGTAAACACAGGCTTTGAGCATCACCTTGTAGATGAAATAAGGCAAAACCACTAGAACAAAGTACGCCCTCTTCCCATGGAGAAAAGGGACTATGTCCTATGTGGTTTTGCCACAATTCATCCACACTCCCAACTGATAGGAGAGAGGTTATTGTTTCCCTAAAATTGCTGTGATTTTCTATATTTCCTTGAATTGTAGAGACAGTACCAGCTGTGGCTCTAACTGAGCTTAAGTATTTCTGTAGAAGTGGCATCTGTCTTGAAACCAGGACAAAAAAAAAGATAAGAGGATAATTGGCTGTCTGCTGAAGACTATGATACCTTCATTACATGGGAACACTTGACATGACCAACCAACTTTTTGCTCCCTCTTATCCCCCAAAAAAGTGTACAAAAGATCTACTGAAAATCTTCCATTTCTTTCACTGCTACCCGGAAGCTAATATGAAGAAATATATTTACATTTCCTTCATGGCCTAATTTTAATGCAGTTGCTGGGCATCATTAGCAATTTCATGCCATTCCAGGCCTTTACATCAGTGCACATGTTGCAACTTTATTCCCTGATGACATAACATCACCCCATGTGGATGCTGAGACATCTGAACTCACAGTCTCTTTGGAAGTTGGCACTAAGTGACCCTCATGTCGTTGCAACCCCCCTTTTTTTTTTTTTACTACTTCTGATTCAATTGCATTTGTGTATTGGTGAGTCTGTTTTTCATCTCTTTCTTCAATTTAGGACTGAACCAAGAAGTTCAGAACTGCAGGCAGCTGTTTGCTGCTGTTCTGTGACATGCTCCTGAAATGAACCACCATATCTTCAAGTAATTCATCTCCATCACAAGTTAAAAGACAATTACAGCACTGAAAAAACAAAGCATATAAGAAAAACTAGTCTCAGAAGAACAATGAAAGTAAATTATTAAATATATCTGTCTTGATACTGCATTTCATAAAGCAAAAAAAAAGGGAAATAATTTTTGTAGTAAATTCCTCTCCACCTGCACAGACAGGTTCCCCTCGAAGCCTAGTTTACTACTAAAAGGAGGAGGAGAGCCACTCCCTTTTCTCACTCATCACATGTGGTCTCCAGGGATGTTTTCCCTCACCAGCATAGTATGATGAAAGCAATATGAAGAAATTACCTCCAGCTGCTGTCTGAGAGATAACTTGAACTGAACTCTGTCCTCTAAGGTATCCAGATTTAAGACTCATATATAAGCATAATATTACTCTCTATAGCTTGTTTGTGATATTAAAAAATTCTTTTAGATCTAAATGTCAATTTCATGAGCTGGAAGAGAAGAAAGGCTTTGAGCTCCTTTTTTATAAACACAGAGGGTCTTTCCTCATGTAAAGATGAAAAATGAAAGCAAGAAAAAAAAAAAAAAAAGGAAGGGTAAAGGGATCTGTGTAGTTTTTCCTGACCTCCCAGCTAAGACCAATAGGTTTACTTTCAGAGTTGAGACAGTTTCTACATGCACCTAATTTCTGCAGTTAGAAAACATACCCAATAAGCACAATCACATTTCAACCCTAAACTAACCTCCACCTGAGAAGGAGCAAATAAACACAACAATGACCAAAACAGTATT
>JANHGL010006699.1:0-11555 GCA_024611195.1 Ceyx melanurus
GGGGGGGGGGGGGGGGCGGGGGGAGGGGCACGGGGGTGGGGCCTGGCGGGGGGGGGGTGAGGGAACTGGGGGGGGGGAGGTTCAGTCTGGAGGAGACTGAGGAGCCCTCACAGCTCTCTGCAAGCCAGGCTGGGCTTGGGCTCTGCTCCCAGTTTAGTGGTGGCAGAAGCAGAGGGAATGGCACCAAGTTGTGCCAGGGGAGGGTTAGATTGGATATGAGGAAGAAAGCCTTGAGAGAGGTGGCACAGGCTGCCCAGGGAAGGGGTGGAGTCACCAGCCCTGGAGGGGTTTAAAAACCAGTCCATGTGGCACTTTGGGCTGGTGGGGAGAGAGATGTTGGGATGAACCTGATGATCCCAGAGTCCTTCCCAACCACAATGACCCTCCGAAGCCCCCCTGGACCCCCGTGGCACCTACCTGACATCATACTGGCACTGCTGACAGGAGTGCTGCCACCCGGCATGTTGGACGAGCCCATCCGAGCCTGGTCTTTCACAATGGGATCTGGCAAGAGATAATTACCACTAATTACAGTCCTGACTCCGTGCCCACCCCTGGGAGCTCTGGCATTCTGAGCTGCCAGCTTTACCAGTGCTCAGGTTGGCAAAGCTGAAGCTCTGGGGTGGTTCATTACACAGCTCTGCTCAGCAGCAAGGAAAACCAAACCAGAGCTGGGCAAATCCTCCTGTTCTCCATGTTCCAGAACCTCCCTGCAGGGTGACAAACAAGTGCCTGTCAACAGGGAGCTGCATCTTGGTCCCTGCCACCTGGCTGAGGTCACACTGAGCACCTGGGGGCTTCACAGGGCTCCACAAACACCAGTTCCCTGCTTTTCTGCACGGACAGGAACTCCCTGTCCCCAGACACCTGCTGAAATTCACAGGGGTTTGGCACCACAGCTTCTTTACCTGGGTGCTGCTGACTCCCTGGGCTGAGCCCACACTCAGGCTCCTGGGCTGGTTCATGTGGCACTGGCCCAGTCCACCCAGCACAGGACCAGTGTAGGTGGCTCTGGCCCAGTTCATCCAGCACTGGCCTGGTTCACGTGACACTGGCCTAGTCCACCCAGCACAGGCCCAGCCCACGTGGCCATGGCTGAGTCCACCCAGCATTGGCCTGGTGCAGGTGGCCCTGGCTCAGTCCACCCAGCACAGGTCCAGTGCAAGTGACCCTGGCCCAGTTCACCCAGCACAGGCCCAGTCCACCCAGCACAGGATTGGTGCAGGTGGCATGGCGTGGTGCACCCAGCACAGGTCCAGTGCACGTAACCCTGGCCCAGTTCACCCAGCACTGGCCTGGTGCAGGTGACACTGGCCTGGTTCACATGGCCCTGGCCCAGTCCACCCAGCACATGCCCAGTCCACATGACCCTGTCCCAGCACCCTCATCTCCACCAGCACCTCTGGTGAGCATCAGGGGGCTGCGACTCCCACCGGGCTCGGACGTTTCCCCGCGGGCAGCAGCTGGCACTCCCAGAAGCAGGGGAAAGCAGGTGCCCGTGGGCAGCAGCTGGCACTCACAGAAGTAGGGGTGCTCCATGGCTTCCCTGGCCGTGAGGCGGGACTGGTGGTCGTATCTCAGCAGCTTGTCCAGGAAATCCAGGGCCTCGGGGCTCACCAGGTGCTGGTTCTCGCTGTGCACGAAGCGCTCCCATCGCTTGCGGGAGTGCCTGGGGGAGGGCACGGCTCGAGTCAGCCTGGGCTCAGGGCAGTGCTGCCCAAACCCCCTGTCTGAGGGTGTGCACTGGGGCAGGTGCTGCTCCTGGGCAGGGCAAAACCCCTGGCAGAGCCCCGGGGGGCAACTGGCAGGCTCTGCAGGGCCACCACGGGGTTTTGGTGTCACACACGAGAGCTCCATGATGGGGGGAAGATGTCAATTCCATCTTAAATAGCTCAGGTTTCCTGCACCAATTCTGAGAAACATGGTGGTGGTTTGGGTTTTTCCTCCCCCAGAATACTGGGGGGACCATTTCCCCCTTCATGCTTTGTGCTCTGACAGTTCACTTCTTGCCTGGATGGCATTTAAAAAGCTTTCCTCAAGTCCATGGGAAGCACTGGCAGAAGGGATCAAAGGCACAGAGTGACTGTTCACAAGGATCTTGGCTCTGATCTTGCCCACAGACACGAGTTTTTGTTTACTTCGAGGTCTGCTGACAAGGCAGGAGCTGTCTGCTTCTACCAAGACAAGGAACAAGCACCAGGACAAGAGGAACTGGCATCAAATTGCTCCAGGGGAGGTTGAGGTTGGAGCTGAGGAACAATTTCTCCCCCTCCAGGGCTGCCCAGGGCAGGGGTGGAGTCCCCCCTGGAGGGGTTTCCAAGCCCCCCGTGGAGCTGTGGTGCTGAGGGCCACGGGGCAGTGGTGCCCTGGCACTGCTGGGGGTGGTTGGGACTGGATGAGCTGACAGAGCTCTGCCAAGCAGCACAACTCAGGGGTTCCAGGGGGTGCTGAGCTGCTCTGGACCTTGGCTCACCTGCCCAGGATGTCATTGAAACGTGGGTCCAGCTCGATGTTGTACTTGTCAATGTAGTCGTAGAGATCCTCTGTTCCCAGCACCTTGGCTATCCTCACCAGCTGGAAACAGAGGGGAACACAAGGCACTGCTGTGAGGGTAGGACCATGCCAGGGTGAGGATACAGCAGCACATTCCCTTGGGTGCTTGAGCTCCACCTCAGAGGTGTGAAGAGCAGCCCCAGAGTCACCCCGAGCTCTCCAGCCACATCCAGGCACCCTCAATCTGCCTCTGCTCACACTCAGCATCCCCAATTCTCCTATAAACTGGAGACCCTGCAGCACTGGCTCCTGTTTGGTAGCAGGAAAATGCTCAACACCAACTGGGGGGAAGAATAACTGGTCAAAAAAAGCAGGAAGATGTGAAGGGTGAACCCTGGAGGGCTCTGGAATGAAGGTGAGAACAGGTCACTGGATTTCTTCAGTGGATGCTTTGACAGAGCACTGAGGGAACAGAGGGTAGAGGAGCAGCTCTCACCTGATCATAGTTGTCATGGCCATGGAAAAAGGGCTCCTTTCGGAATATCATACTGGCCAACATGCAGCCCAGGCTCCACATATCCAGACTGTAATCATACATCTGTGCAAAGCCAGAAGGACAAGTCCATTGCTCAGCAATTAAGCACAGCAGACCCCTCAGTATCAGCAGGATCCCACCCCCCACAGCCACCCTGGGGCCAGCCTGCAATCCCTTCCCTGCTACCTGGCTGTTCAGCTGTGTTCCAGTTCAAAAATACTCAATATTTATATATTCCAAGATCCATGCTGAGAGTTCTGCAGCAGTTCTCTGGATCCTGAGAATCCTGTTTGGTTTCTTTAATTCAGCCACTGCTTTCTGGGATCATTTTAGAAGGTCTCTGGGGATCTGAGTTTCTGGTTGGGTACCTTGAAACTGCCCAGGAGTTTCAGTGATGGATGCAGGGAATTCTTACCTGGTAATCTACGAGGAGTTCAGGTCCTTTGAAGTATCTGGAAGCCACTCTGACATTGTACTCCTGGCCAGGGTGGTAGAACTCAGCCAGGCCCCAGTCTATTAGTCTGAGCTAGAAATGGTAGCAAACCAGAGAGAGAAGGTTTGAGGGCTGCTCCAGCTCTCCAGTGCCTGAAGGACACTGATGTTGGCTTTCATGCTTCATTTATGAGGCTATTTTCAATTAATTTCATCACAGTAGCTGTTTAGAAGGTGTCTCCCAACCCACTATCACCAACCAGTCCAAGCAAACCCCCTCTCCTTACTGGGACAAAGTTATTTACTGGGTTTTACAGGTTACATGGAACCCATAAAACCTTCAGAAAAGCAGAGTAAGGAATTGCATTCCACATTTCTCCACACAGTGGAGGTGCAGCCCCCCTGAAGGTGTCTGCTGGCACCAGAGCACCCACGAGGGATCCCAGCCAGGCAAAGCAGAGCCCCTCCCTGGCCCCCCTCCTCCCCATTACCTTTCTGTGCTCGTGGTCAATCATGACATTGTGAGGTTTGACATCTCTGTGCATGATTCCCATGCTATGGCAGTAATCTAGAGCCTGGAAGCCACAAAAAAACCCACAAAACCTTTCAAGTTTAGTCCTATTCGGAAGTATTTCCACACATACCAAGTGCCACTAGACAGCCTCACTGCCTGGTGCTGCATCCTGGCCTGGACTCACAGCACAGAAACCTCTGGAGCCCCCCTCACCCAAGGAGAGGTTGTGGTAATAGAAATATTTTGACTTCACCTCATTTGCTTCCTCATAAAACCAGATTTTCAGAGTCCCCAGGAGCAGTTATTAGGCTCTTATTGATCAAAGAAACCTCCAGACTCCCCAGCAGCAAATATTTCTTTCAGCACAACAAACACATCTGCCTCACATTGGTGACACTGGGGCACAAACCCAGCCAGCAGCAGCTTGGGATTTGCTGTTTTCAGAGGCTCTGTGTACTTTAGATTTAGGATCTTGAGTTATCTCAGTGTAAGCAAAGGCTCTGAAAGCCTCCAAAAAAAAAAATCTATTGCAGAGAACAACTGGCCCTGACTGTTCTCCCACTGGCTTTCCCTCCCTCCCCAGTGGCACAGCCACTCTGGAGGGTGAGCTGAGTGCTGAAGTGGTGAGCAGGGCAGCAGAGCTCCAACTTACCTTCAAAATCTCATACATGTAGAATCGAATATCATAGTCTGTTAATGTCTGGTATAGTTGCTGTGGGACACAAACACAGTGTCAGAGGGAGAACATCACAGTCCAGAGCCACCCAGCCCTGCCCTCTGCTGCTCCAAACCCACTGGGAGCAACAGAAGCTTCCCTTCCATGTTACTCTGGTCTCACAGTGTTCCTCTCCACATTTGCTTCCAGCTCTGCTCAGATAGAACCCTCTGGCTGCTGTCACTGCCTCCCTCAGGTGTTGCTTGCCCAGCACCTGGCTCTCTCTGTGACATTAAACAGCCATTCCAGGGGGCACTGCACAGCCTCCTCCCCAGGAGGTCAGCAGGGAAGGGGGCACAGCACCACGGAATTCCCTTTTCCCAGGAGCATGGGAAGCCACAGAAGCAGCTGCCCCCAGTTAGAGGGGTTCCAGTAAATCATCAGACATGGGGCAGAGAAGCAGAGTGCTTCAAACAGGTGGGCACTGAGTGTTCACAAGGTGGACTGACTGGCTGGGTTCTCATCTTGCAGCTTCTGGGGCAGAAAGGTCCTGATGGGGTAATGACAAACCCCTGCACCAAGGGTATTCACCTTTAAAGAGACTGAATAACCCTGAGCACTTGTCCTTCCCCAGAAAAACACCCTCAGTGACTTTCAACATGTCACACATGCAGCTGGCACCCCAGACTGTACCTTGAAGTCTGTGTTGTTTACATGTTCAAAAACCAAAGCTGGTGTTCGAGACTGAAAGACAGAGAGAGGAATGTTCAGCCCTGTTAACTTCAGGCAACACAATTCCATTTAGATAATGGATCGAACTGGTTTGACTCTCCCAACACCCAGAAGGACAGAGGGAGCAGAGGCAGAGCCCACAGAATGAATTCCCTGGTGTCTCAGCCTTAGGGTGAGGGGCAGAAGAGAGGTGGATGGGGAGGGGTGAAGGGCCCATTAAAAGAAGTTAATCAGATTAAGAGCTGATCTGATTAAGCCATTCAAAAGCAGGATTTAAGAGCAGGGGAAAATGAAAAGCCAGAAGAGAGCTGAAGTCAGCCCTGAGCCCAGAGCACCCTGGCAGGTCCCTGTGTGCTCACCACGGGATCTTTGACTATGTCTGCCAGGGTGATGATGTTGGGGCCTCCTCGCAAGTTCTCTAAGATCTTGATTTCACGCTTGATTTTCTTCTTTTTCACAGGCTGCAGAACAAAAAAAAAAACCAAACTGTGAGGCAAAGCACTCCAGCCAACAGCCACCCTAACCCCCAGAAAGCCAAGGCAGGTGGCTGCAAGTCAGTGAGATGCAGCAGAGCCACTGCAAGTTCAGCTCAAACAGGCAGATGCTGCTGTTAGCACATGGCTCCAGCAAGGGCTCAAATACCTGCAGCCTCCCCTCTGACCACACCACCCTGGCAGCTAGCAACTTGTTTCACCTCAGGGAGGGTCACAGGAAGGTGATTTCTTATTTTACAGCTGTCTGAGCATCACCTGAGAGTCCAGAACCTAACTGGTGTGTGGGAAAGATTTAACTGGGAGCAGTCAGCGAGCTACCCGAGGGTGACTAAATGGATTTCAACAGTCAAGGTGACCAGCACCCAGGAGACCCCTCCTCACCCTGCCAGGGTGTTCTGTTGGCTCTCAGCCCCTAATCCTGCTGGGTGGCCTCAGTGAGGTGTCAGTGAGATGGAGGTTAATTGCCTGCAGGCAGAGATGTGACTGAATACCCAGGGTAGGGCTTCTCCTGGGAGGCTCCAGAGGTTGAACTGCTTCCCTGAATGACACTGCCAAGCCAGGCTTTAAGATTTCAGCTCTGGAATGTGAGACTTTTTACACTCAAGGCCTCCCCATCACCCCCCCCCCAGGATCCCCAGCTCACCTTGAGGATTTTAACAACTACTTTTTCATTATTTGTGATGTTGATGGCTTCAAACACTTCACTGTATTTGCCTCGGCCTAATTTTCGAACTAGCTGGTAATCATCTTGATTTCTGAGGAGATAAAAAAGAGTTTCAAAGAGCTCAGTCATTTCCATCACAATTTACTAGCTGCTCCTCAAACCAGACTAAGCCCAAAACCCCCACTGTCCTCAGCAGACCTGGGCACCCTTTAGAAGCCAAACTGAGGGCAGGACTTTGGGCCCTGCTCTAGGCAGGCAGAGCTATGGAGCTGGCAGAGCCACCCTGATTCTCCCAGGGTTTAGTCATCAGCTCAATTTAGAGCCTCTTGCTTTTGGAAAGCAGCAGCCACATCCCCCCTGTCCCTCAAGCAGAGCAACAAGTCACAACACAGCAGGGACCTATTTCAGTCTGAGCTTCTTCACTGAGACATCCACAAGTCTCTCCACTCCAGGACTGTTCCACAGGGACAAGTTTCTTGACAACCAGGCCAAAAAAACCACTCTTCGTGGGGCTGCAAAAAAAACCTCCTTGCACTGCTGGGGATTTACACCTCTGAGGAGAAACACTTTCCCAAAGCCAAGCTGTGATGCCAAGGTCTGCCACGTGCACCAGACGCCCACCCAGGAGCCCGAATTTCCCCCGAGCAGCACTCAGCCAGATCCACAGGGATCCCCCCCCATGGTGCTGGGCTCACCCCAGCAGCCCCAGGGCCTTACCCCCACTCCACCACGTGTGACTCATAGTCCCAGTACTCCCGAGGTCTGTGTGTGTTGACATCAGTGTAGACTCTGGCCCTGCTCGGCACGGGTCCCGACATATCCGACAGGGTGGCAGCTGGGGGGGGCAGGGGGTGGCTGTGACCAGAGCTTGTCCCAACTGCCAAGCTGCACACAGGAGAAAGGCCTGGGCTTCTTCCACCTGCAGAGAAATCCCCACGTTGAGAGGTTGGAACTCAGTGAATCACAAGCTGGAGCTCAGCCCCAGGCCTGGGGTCACCCTGGACTTGCAGAGCTGCAGCCCCCCAGCTCCTCTCAGGGCAAGCAGCACCCTGAACGAGGGGTGAACTGGTCCCAGCACAGACACCAGTCCTCTCCAGAAGGTGTGGGACACTTCTGCATCCACACACACTGGGTTGTGACCAGGGGACACCCAGCCCCAAGCAGCTGTGAGAGCAGAAAGGACCTGGGTAGGAATGAACTCTCCCAAAGATGACTTGGCAATCTCCATTTCTAAGCACAGCAGAGAACACCTCACCCAGCAGGCTCAGCACAGGGGGAAAAAAACCCAAACGAACCCATGAAAAAGAAAAAAATCAATCAATTTATCTAAAGACAGATCCCTTTCTTTGGTCCCAGCCCTCCAGCCCTGCACAGGCTGCTCCAAAAAAGGGTTTTTTTTCCAGGAAAGCCTGTGCTGCAGGTTGTAAGAGCAGCTCAGAGGGGCTGTTTGCTGAGCTGGGGGCCACTGCCTGCTGCTCCCAAGAGGAAAGGGATGATCCACAGGGATCAGAGCAAACAGAGGAGCTCTCCCTCTGCTGGATTTGGAGCTGGCTCTTGGGGGAGAGCTGAGCTGAGAGATGCAAGCAGCAGGGCTGTGGCAGGGGGAGGGACCCAGAGCTCCCAGTTAGAGGCTGGCACTGCCTGGCACGGAGGCTGGAGAACAGCCCTGCTGTTCTGGAGCTGGCAGTGACACCCCTGGGGAAGCCCTTGCTGGGGAGCACTCAAATCTTTCAGTGCTTGGCTTTCCCACCTGAGCACACCCTTAAAACCTCTGTTTGAGCATCAGCAAAGTGATAGTGAGCTGGTCTCCTCCAGAGCATCCTTAACTTGGGCACCACCTGCCTCCCCAAGCAGCCCAGAAGCCACCACAGTGGATTTTTTTGATTGGAAGGGCTATTAATTAACAGAGTTGAGTTGTTAAAAGCCTGAATTTCTCCAGCAGGACCACGTTGGCTGGCCTGTGCGTGCCTGAAGTGCCACCAAACAGCAAAAAGCCCCTTAAATTCACTTTAAAACATTAAAAACCCAGTTAAAAGCACAGCCACAACCCCCCCACACCCCCCAGCAACACCCCTGCACAGCACCCACCCCCAGTCAGCACTGGGATTCCTGCACCTTCTCCCATCACTCCCAACAAGCAGCAACAAAACCACAGCTCAGAAATCCAAGTAGATTCATTTCTGAGAAGCATCAACCAACACTCACACCTCCTCCTTTGCTTGGGGGGGGGGTTGTTGTTAATCAGGAATAACTGAGGTACCAGAATATCTTTTTTCCCCCCCCCCCCATCTCCTCTTCAACAGCAACGTTCCTGGCACAGAGCTTCTCACCACCTTCCACCCAGGGAGCTGCACCAGTATGACACAGCACTCCCAGTCAGCAGAATGATGCTCCCCCAGTGTGGGGGGTGACCTTTGTGGCTTGGCACCAGCCTCAGCTGGCAGCAGCACCCTGCCAGGGGCTGCCCGGGTCACCCACACCGAGCTGAGTGTCCACACCACACTGTCCCAGTGACCCACCTCAACTGGGAGCCTCAGAGCAGCCCCCACGGGCCTCTCTGGGCTGGAGGTGCCCAAACTGGGCACAACACTCAACATATTCCCATGGTTTTCCACCCCACACAACCTCCCCTCGAGGAGGAGGCAGGATGCACAGGGGTGTCCAACAGCTCTACAGACTTTCCCTTCTCCTTCCCCCGGGCCAGAGGGAATCAAAACCCACCTTTAAATGATGTAACAGTGAGCAAACTTGGTTAATAAAATAAATTCCACCTCACACAAGAAACCTGATCTCCTGGGACACAAGCAAGGAGGAGTTGTGATGATTTCCAACCAGGAGTGGCCAGGGGAAGCAGCTGACTGGTTTGGAGTGGAGGGAACATCTTGGTTCTTCATCCTGGTTCTCCCAGAGGTTTGAGCATCACAGGCTCCTCACAGCTCCCACCAGCTCAGCTGGCAGAGCCCTCTGGAAACTTCCACCTTGCTAATGAGTGCTAAGTGGCACAGTTGTCCCACAGATGCCACCTTCCTCCAAGGGGTTTTCTGCTTCCACCTAGCCCAGGTTGTGTCTCCCACACCAGGGACCCCCCCTGAGCACTGGAAATGGCTCAGAGGGAAATGGAAACCACAGGGGGGAACCTTCCAACTGAGAGTGTGTGCTGGTGGAGCCTGCAAAGAGCCCCCCAAAAGGATGGGGTGGAAGGGGTATAAAGTGGCCAGAGCAGGGTGGAGAGGGGGGCAGGTGAGGTTCTGTGGGGCTCACCCTGCTGACAGCCAAGGGACAGAAGGTTCCTGTGCTCCCAGACACCAGCCCTGCTGCTTATCAACCCTTCCTTGGTGACAGGTACTGCTGGCACCTGGGTGATAAACAGGGTCCAAAAAGCAGCCTGTAAAAGCAGCACTGACTCCAGCCCAGGGAGCTGCAGCCTCCTCCTCACAGCAGCTTCTCCAGGTCCAAAGGAGAATTCTGCCCCCAGTCAGCCCCTGGAAACCCCTGGAAGGAGATATCCAAGCTCAGAAATAAAAGGGGACAAGGAAAGAGTGTAAGATGGCATGGAGCTCAGCCAGGGATAAAGCAGACACCTTCCTGCTGGCAATCCAGCCCTGGAGGTGATGGCTCTGCTAACCCAGAAAGAAATCCCTGCCTCCTGCTCAGCAGTGGGACAGGGAATTAATCACACTGCCACAATGTCACCCCTTTGCTTCTCCTGTCCCCACTCCCTCAGGCCTCAGAGGACGTGAGAAAGGCCCAGAAAAAAAAAGAGGAAAAAAAATGAGTTCTGTAAGGGGAAAAGGCAGAAGAAGTGATTGGCAGGTCAGGACACCCCCCCCACCTCAGGGAACTGGGAGAACTGGTGCCCTCATCCCTCTTATCCCAGTCCAAATTCTTTCTCTGCAGCTCCACCACCTTTCAACATGGTGGTTCCTCCCTCCCACCCCCCCTGCACTACTCCAAACCCCCCCAAATCCCAAGCACTCAAGTCTTTCCACGTCTCACCTTCAGGAAAATGGATTTCTCCAAGTCTTTCCCCAGCATTCCCCACTCCCAGGCTTCCACTTCCATGTTTCAGTGGCTCTTTTTCAGCTGGATGAGCCCCTGTGCTCAACACCAGCAGCCTCCCCCACCTCTGCTGGCACCTGCTGCCAGTCCCACCCTACCCAGAGAGCCCCACACCCAACAGAAGCTGCTGCTTCTCAACCCCCCCCCCCCCCCCCCGTGCCCTCCAAACCCAGAGAACCAGCTCCAAGCATCCCATCTGGAAGTCTCTTTCTCCAGAGGGATCCAAAGACAGGAGCAGGACCTGACACTCTCCTGCCCATCCCAGTTCTCCAGTCTCCCCAGGAATCACCACTGCTGGGCTGTCCTGCCCACTGTGCTCTAACAGCATCCTAGGAGCTGCTTGAGCTTCACCCTGCCCCCCAAACCCCGCCTCACCACCCCCCAACCTCACCCTCCCATCCGGAGCTTCACCCTTTTCTACAGCACAGCACCACCACCAAGAGATTCCTCAGCACCCACCCACCCTACACCCAGAACCTGCACCCAGCACCGGGGTCAGGGTGATGAGCTGGGTTATTTTGAGTGTTTTGGAGCCTTCAAAGAGCAAAATCACAAAGAGCAAGATCACAGAGCTGGGCAGAAACGCTGCTGGCTGTGCCCAGGGTGAGAGCAGCTCCCCAACAGCACTCCCCACTGACCTCCCCCAGGTGCCAGGGCTGGGCACGGGTCAAAGGACCAGCACAGAGACCAGCAGGGGCTGGGGACCCACACATTTGGCTGGCAGGAGGGAGAGAAACATACTCTGGGCAGGCTCTGTGCAGCCCAACCACGGTTAAAACCTACTGATGAGTGAGTTCCCCTCACTGCAACTTTACTGATGGTGCCCAAAACCCTCGGTAAAAAGAAAAATGAGTAAAGGGACCTGGCAAACAGCACGACCGGGGTTTCATCATCTCCTCTGCCCTGCCTTTCACGATGCATTTCACCGGCAGCCACGCAGCCCGAGGCACAATTAACTCGATTGCAGCGGGGAGGGT
>JANHGL010006702.1:6622-49190 GCA_024611195.1 Ceyx melanurus
TATATATATAACATATAGTTCTATAATGGCATTGTGAATCTAAAGGGTAAAAGGAAATTCAGTTAGTTAAAATATCATGGGAAAAGTTTTCTCATTCTTGTGCATATCTGGGTAGTAGGATAGCCATGAAGGAGACTGAACTGGGAGGAATGTTATCTATGGTAAATGCAGGAAAACTGAAAATGGATTAAAAGGGACAAGCGAGAAGCCATCTCCATCCCTTACTGATTTCCCTGCAGCAAAGAAAGCTTCTTAGCAGATAAGAGCCTAGCTCTTCATTCTACCATCTTGAAGAAAAGTGGTTGTAGGAGTGCTTTGGGTTATTGCTTTCAACTGAGTAAAATACTTGAGGGCTTTTGTTTGGCTGAGATTACCTATTTGACTCTAATATAGGTAAATTCACAGAAAGGTGGAAAACCTTTTTAAGAAGCTAAGAGATGAACTGTGTTGCAGTGGCTATGCTTTTATCAGTATATAAAAGCCAGCTTAAATGTGTCAAGAATATTCTGCACATCTCCTGTAGTTCTCCTTCATCCTCTGCAGAAAAAGCATGAACCTGTCTCAGTACTTGTGTGAATTAATGACTCTACATCACTTAGGAAGTCTGACGTTGACTTTGCCTGCTTTTTTAGTTATGTAAGCAACTGTCTTCTGGCTGTTATATTCTCTGTGTAACTGCCTCTTAGGACAAAAAAACAAACAAAACAAGGTAACTTCTTGCAGGATAGAAAATGGCATATGTTTCAAATGTATTATTGGAGAATGAAGTAGAGTAAAAGTCATCTAACAATGTATCATAAAAAATGTCTCTGATCAATTAAAAAAAAAAATCACTTAAGTATTTCTGAGTGGCTGAGCAGCCTCTAGAGCAGGAAATAACACTTGTAGCTGTAAAAAGGAATAAGTGAATGGGGATTGTAAATTACAGAAGTTTATTCATAATAGTGTCATAAGGGGGACACATAGAAGAGTAATATTACTCTATCTTACATCTTGTGTATCTGCATTCCTACAGAAGACATGAGAAAGAAATGTGAGAAATACATATATAAGGAAGAAGAACTAAAGGTCTTAGCACAGGGCCAAGCTGATGATGTAATTGGCATATGGACACTTGAAGCAACAATTCACATGGTAGAAATTCAGACTAATATTTGGTTTTGAGAGGAGTAAAGCTTGAAAAAAGAGAAGAAATAAGGTGATACTCCATTACAATAGCTTACTCTTATGTCTAGAACACAGAGTTTACGGGTAAAATCACTTCAATGCTGCACCTCTAATACAGGCCCCCAAATAGGGAAGCCAAAAGTTTGGAGTCTTTTTGTGAACATTCATTAAACTGCAGGTTTGTTAGTTCAGTTTAATTACCACAATATGTATAGTATATAATTAGAATGCAGACTACATCGGTTTTAACAGGTTGGTAATTTTTTCTTCTTTGCCCTTTTTTTTTTCTATTTTGTTTTCTTCTTTTTTAACACTATATAAAAGCATAATTAAAATTACATTCTGCAGTTGGAGAAGTGAAAACAAGGAATGCTAGTTGAGACTCAAGAGAAATTAGCAGGGAGGAATTTGTAGAGAATATTCTGGTGGAATGCAACTTTGGAGAATGGATCATGAAATAATAGAGTTCACGATCTCTAGGAAATAAAAGAAGATAATTAAATAAAACAATAGATTTCTACTAACTCGAGTAAGTGATGGGCTGTGCTTCATGTGAACCTAAACTAGATGAAATTGGATTAAAGAGACTGCAAAGAAACAACTGATTTTGCTATTTTTAATTCTTTTAATGGGGGAAGAGAGAGAGAAAGCGTAGCAGGAATTTGGATAAACTATGACTTTTTAAATTGTCTTAAAAACAAAGTAAAAAAGAACTAAGGTTACTGGGGGTTAGTACATATGTACAAAAATAGAAAGCTAAGAGTACAAAATGAGATGAAGTTAACTAATAGTATTTGGACATATTTTTGTCTGCCACCACTAAGGAAAAAAATTTTTTTTTCATCTCTACTCAGTGTAAATGAAAAGTGACTGAGCAAGAAATCTAAGACAGTCCAAGTGTTTGATATGTTTTTCCTGCACTAAAAAGGCTGTGATAACTTGAATAAGATAATTAATTTTAATACTAAAAAGACAAAGTAGGGTATAGTAGGAGAAGAACATAAAATAGTTGGATTCTGTGTTTTCAAGTTAGTTGGACCACATTAATTTAATCCATCAGTCTGACTCAGTTTCAGAGCCATTATAATTAACAATTATGTTAGAGAAGCTGGAGGACAGATGGGGCTGTGGAAGAATGCAAGTGGCATCCATGATTTTTTAAAAATATAAGAGCAGGAGAATTACAAGAGAGGCAGCTTAATTTCAGCTTTGGAAAAAGAGTATACAAAACATACTTCTTGTGAGCACCTGCAAGATAGCAAGAAACCATCAACATGAGTTTGTCCAGAACAAATTTAATACATTTAATTTTCTTCTATGTCAGAGTAACAATGCTGTGACTAGAAGAAAAGCACATCCTTTTTCAGAAGGAAAGCACTTGCCCTTTCACACCCATGGATAGACATGACACACTTTAATTGCAAAGTATACCCCCAAGTTTTTTGATCCTTATTCCTTAAGTTTACCACAGGCCCTCTATTTTGTTTTGACATAAACTCTGTTATTGATATATTATTATCTGGATATTTAGTTAGTACATACTTTGAGTAAAAGTTTTTAAAGGGTTGTATTTGCTTCAGTGAGAAGTAGCTTCTGTTTGATTCTAGAAGTACTGTAGGTAAGTATTTTACTAGATAAATTTCCAAGTGCTTGTAAACACTTTAACTTCTCTGACCATCCTGAATGTTCCATTTGTATCTACTGCTTAGAGAGAAAGACACATATTAAGGAATCATCACACATGTAACACTGTTATATTTTGCCCTTTCTTCTAGGGGAAGAAAAGGGGAAAAAATCTTCTTCCAGTGGTAGGTCCTTCATCTCTCAGCTAGAAAATACAGCATTGCCCTACAGGAACCTGCCGTGCAGGAAAGATATTGCTTTAGTATCTAGCAAAACAAAGCTTGTCAGCTTTCATACCAGAAGTTTATTTGGTCATCAGTGAGAAAGCCTAAGAAGTCTTGGATGTGTTTGGACCTTAAATGTGAGTACAATGCTTTGTGAGTGACATTTGGAGGAGTGCTATGGTGATTCTGTCTTGTTATTCCGAGACCTTTGATAGCCTTGTGGTGTGGACCCCAAATTGGTGGGTTTATGCAATTTTCCAAAGGACTTGCTGTATTCCATTTCTAAAATGCAGAGAGATTTGTATATAATTAATGATTTAAATCACCAGAAAATGTACAACTCGGTGTTCAGCATCTAAATTGTAAAATCAAATTGTGGGTCTGTGTTTGCTCATTTCTTATTGACTGTGGGTTTTTGGATTGTTTTGTTGTTGTTTTGTTTGGTTTTTTTGGTGGTGGTTTTGTTATTCTTTAAACCAAAAACAAGGTTATGGTCCCTACCCAAACACTTCCTATTAAATTCTGGGGAAAGCTTGGATCTGGATTTTGCATACTTGGAAATCAAATTAAGGATAGCCTTCATTTATTTAGAGACTTGTCTGCATTTTTTTTTTTTCTTGTGAAAGCAACTTTCTAAAGATTTTTCTTACAAAGAACAATGTCTTCCTTTAACATTACAAAATTCCCATCATTGTTTTGTGCAAGATTTAAAAGAAAAAGCCTTGCAGGGCTTCTGCTTTTAAAGCTGAAATTTACAGTCTCTGTATCTGAAGTGTACAGCAGTATTTGGATATAAACTTTTTCTTAACTTGAACTGCTACATCAATGCCTTTAGCACTGCAACACAATAGAAAAAAGCAAAGTAACACAGAAATATGGTCTGGACTAGGAAAGTCTTTACAACCACTTTGATTTAAATATGTTCAACATAATTATAGCAACCTAACCTTCCAGCCCTCTTGCAGATGTCTCTAATTTGTAAGCCTTGGGCCCATTTTTCATTTGGAGTTTTTAAGGTTGTTTGATTTTATTTTTTTAATAGAATGGTCATCCTCATATCTTAATAAAATGAAAATTGAATTATATGCACTACTAGGCAAGCATGACAGGACTTTTGCTAGCAGATGTAAGGTGTGAAAACCTGTGGGAAAATCCTATTCATTTTAGGTTCCACTTGAGAACGCTGCAGTGCACTGGAAATGGATTCAGTCTTAACGGTACCGAAAAAGATAGAAGCTGGGGAACAATGGAAATCAATGATTTGAACCTAATTAAAAAGACCTGATAAAAATTCTAGAAAGCCAGATGGCAAAGTCAATTTCTCAGTATAATATCAGCACAGAGAAAGAATATGATTAGCTGTTGACATTCTGCAAGGGTAGAATGATCTTATCAGCAAGAAAGTCAAAGTATTTCTTTAACAATATTAGAGTGTGTTTTTGTAACTACTGTACATCCCAAGTTCATGTAAATAATTTAGTTTCCAAGACATATGTAGTATACTGTGTATTTAGTTTCTGTGGCAAAGCTTTGGAAGCAATGGGCTACAGGGGTGGCTTCTGTGAGAAGCTGCTGGAAGCCTCCCCAGTGTCCAACAGAGCCAATGCCAGCTGGGTCCAAGATGGACCTTCCAGCCAAGGATGAGACCATCAGTGGCAGTGTTACTGGCTCTAGGATAACCTATTTAAGGAGGAAAAAAACCTGCTACCTAACAGCAGCAGAATAGAAGGAAGGGGAGAAGGTGCTCTGGGTGCTGGAGCAGGCTGTAGCCCATAGTGAAGACCATGGTAAGACAGGCTGTCTCTGTGCAGCCCATGGAGGTTAATTCTGTAGCAGATATCCACCTGCAGCCCTTGGAGGGCCACACACCAGAGCAGGTGGGTGCCCAAAGGAGGCCGTGACCCCATGGGAAGCCCATGCTGGAGCAGGCTCTTGGCAGAACCTGTGGAGAAAGGAACCCACGCAGGATCAGGTTTGCTGGCAGAAGTTGTGACCCTGTGGAGGACTCTCACTAGAGAGGTCCATAGGTCTACACCCTGTGGAAGGGACTCACACTGGAGCAGGGGAAGAGTGTGAGGAGTCCAACCCTAAGGAGGAAAGAGCAGCAGAAAAATTGTGTGATGAACTGACCACAACCACATTCCCTGTGCTGCAGGTAGGAGAGGAGATAGAGAAAATGGGTGTAAAGTTAAGCCTGGGAAGAAGGGAGGGGAAGGGAGGTGTTTTGAGATTTAGTTTTTATTTCTCATTACTCTGATTTGGCTGGTAATAAATTAAGCTAATTTCCCCAAGTAGAGTCTCTATTGTCTGTGATTGTAATTGCTGAATTAACTCTGTGTCCTTCTCTCAATCCATGAGTCTTTTGTTATATTTTCTCTCCCCTGTCCAGCAGAGGAGGGGACTGATAGAGCAGCTTTGGTGGGCACCTGGCATCCAGCCCAAGTCAACCCACCACAGTTAAGTTTTATTCAAATGTCACACTGCAAATCTCACAAGTTGGATATCTTAATACAAACTTTAAACGTTGACTGCTGAAGACCAGACACGTATATGATTTGAAATTCAAAGCTGGAATCAAAGTCCAAATATAGGTGCTGGAAAACAGGAACACTTTTGTGAGTACTTGTCTCTGTAAATAGTTCATAGTTTTCAGCTAATTCTGCAAAAGAGTTCTGATCACATAGCTACTAAGTAAAAATGAAATTATGATCATACATCATTATTTTCTGATTGTCTTCCCTTGAAGTGTTGGCTATAGTAATTTATAATAATGGTTTTCATGTTAATTTATTGCTGTATGCAGAGATCTAGAATGAATGTCAGTGCTACCAGGATTATGAGCTGTTTAATTTTGGTTTAAAAAGTGGGCACCTGGGTATTACTGATATTAAGTTTCAGGAGAAGATGATTTGAAAAGCTTTGTTTATTGCTGAATTACCCAAGCAGTAGCTCGTTCACTGCTGGACATTCCAAACCCCAGAGAGTTGATGACTGGCAATAGCATAAGCTATTGTGCCCTTCATAATTTTTATTGCAATAGCTCATGTCTGTATGCTCAAGACTATGGTTGTAACATGTGTGAAAAATTAGGAAAAGAAGCATTTGCTAATTGAATATATTTCAATATATAAAGTGGCCTGGATTTCAAGGGTGGGTGATTATGTCAGCTGGGATTATTGACTCATGCTTAGTTGCAGTCTAGATATTGGATGCTTGTATATGTTCAAGATGGGTATTATGTTTTATGGCTGGGTTTGGGGTTGCTGAGTAAAAGAGCTGTCACTAATATATTATTCTGTATATAAATACAATTCTTTTTTTCACAATGTAAAAATTCACTGTAATGACAGACTTTTCTCTATGCTTAAATCAATTTATAGAACTGTAAGTCTCCTTACTGTGGAAATACTAAGTGTAGGAACATTTACCTGTTGCCAGCTAACTATCTTAATTAAGAGTGAAAATATGTTTTGTCTATTTTAAAACTGAATATATTTCCTTCTTGATATAGTTCAATAAGGTATTTCATAGATGATTAAATCCAATCTAATCTTCCAGGATTTTGAAAGCTATGTTTTTGCCTTTAATCTGTATTTTGTACTACACAGATATTATGATAGTATTTGTAATGCAAATTACTAATGCAATTTGTATTTTTGAAGTAGAAATTGTAATAATCGTTTAGTCCTTGGAGTAAAAGTCATTTTTCAGCCTTTGTTTCTTGAGCCTTATGTTTCCTAATCACTCTGTATATGGTTGTTCTAGATCTGTGTTTCTTGATGCTGTAGTTAGTTCTGTTTCATTGTACAGCACATCTGCAGCACTGCTGGGAGTATATCTGATGATCTCATTACTGGATCAAAGCCTTAGTCTCTTGGGTCACAACCCTGCTTAATGTTCTTGTGCAGACCCCTCCAGACTTCCACTTAAAGCAGCACTCCATGCTCATAAAAACATTTGTTTGGGACATAAGCAATCAGAAAAGAAAAAAAAAAGCATTCTAAAAAGTATTTGAGGCAAAACAACAACAACAAAAAAGACACGGGGAAAAAAAAAAAAAAAGAAAAATTATTTATGATACCAGATTTTAATTCTACCTGCTTACTCTGTCAGTTTGCTATGACCAAGCTCCTCAAATGAGTTGATTTCTTGAATGTTGGTCTCTTTCTTTTACACACCTTAGATGACCATGGCATTATTTTATTAAATATAATAGCTTCATATTATTAAGCTGTGGTGGAATATGAGAAAATCTATGGACTCTTTTTTTACTGATGAATGAGAAACCTTTTCAGATTTTGAAACTGGGTCAATAGCCATTCTGGAAAGGGCCAAATAGATTCCTGACAATAAATAAAAGAATGAAGCCTTGGGGTAGTGCATGTTGATGTCACACCCTGCACACAGTAGTGATAACAACCCTTATTACATCTGGTAACTCAGGGAAGGGAGCAATTATTTCAGGATTTAGGATCCTGGAGTTTTTCCCTTGAATTGAGGCCAGCTGCTGCCCATAGCTGTGCAGTTGTGTACAAAGATGGCCTGAGGCCCTATCATGCTGTGTTTATTGCTGACAGGTAAGTTCCTGTCAGCAGTTCCTCTGTGCACAAACTGTGGATGGGAAAGCAGGTTTCATTGGATAGCACCAACCCCATGGCATCATCCCCATGGCTGGGGGGGTCTGCCTCTTCTTCTGAGCATTTTTTGTATAGACCATAATGGTGACAGAGTCTATATGAGATGTATGACTCATACAAAACTGAGTCATCTCTTCTTTTACAGCCTGATATGTTGCAACATCCTACATCAAATGCTGAGCAAATATATTATGAAAGTAACCTGTGTATTCCAAAAGAATGCAGTATTCAAATATTGCAGGTGTGAGCTACAAATTACTTCAAATGGGATCTACAGACACAACTTGTGTTATGGTATGTAATACATTCATGTGTATTATATAATACATATATTACATATTACCTGTATATATATATGATGCCTGGATAATATTGATATGTGTATCTAGCAATAAAAATTTTGTATGTCTATTGCTTATTCTATTTATAACCTTTACAAAGATGTCAATTACAATGGCCTGAAAGTGCTAGGTGCTGTTTTTGGAGGAAAACTAGGCTAGCAGTGAAAACTGATATAACCTTCTGAGAATCTGCCTGATGGAAAGAGCTCAGAAGCACCCATTTTCCTTCCCAGGACAGGAGCTGCCTGTAATTTTCAATGGCTGTAACACTGCACCACAGAGGGCAGTTTTTCCTGAAAGTTTTTATTTGCATTTCAGTGTCTTTGCTATTCTTGCCAGTACAAGTATCTGATGCCTTTCCTTATCCTGGATAATGCCTTTTTTTTTTTTTTTTTTAAATTTTTTTTTTTAAAGGGGAAGACATGACTGGAAAGGGGTTTGTGGATCCTCTAGCTTCGATTTGAAGGCTTAAATAACTGCAAAGTGAATTGCCACATGTAATACTTCATCTTGATTTATCACCTTGGAAGCAGCCTGAAGTCTTTGTTTTGTATACTATCTCTACTGTGATTTAAAAGCTGTAGATGAGTGAAACATATATCTAATAAGGTTTAACTCTTCCTTGGTAAGAACATATAATCAGACATATGAATTGCTTGATTCTGGCTGTAATTTTTGAAATACCACTATATGTAGTTCTGTCTTCATACCAGTAAATTTGCTCTTCTGCCCTTTCAAGTGCCTTCTAACAGAGGTTTTTACTGACATATGAAATTATCTTACAGCTATTTGAAAGAAACAAACCTTTTAATTATTTTTTTTTAAACCTTTTTTTCCTTCCAGCTGGTATCCATTTTCTATCTAGCATAAGCAGTAATAGCAGGTCCCTGTAACTAGAATGTCTGTTCCCTTGGCAGAAAAAGCCATCCAAATCCTTCCACCTGACATGCTAATAACATGTTTCTAGAGCAATATTGAAATGCTTTTTATCTACTGCAAAGATCTTAGTAGAGATGGGTGGTTGCAGTAGCTAAGAGTGTATAAACTGCATAGCTATCAAGACTTGATGTGTGTTGTTGCCAATTTTATGTGATCAATAGGTTCTTTAGACTTTATAGGAACTGTGGAATGGCCACTAACTAGGTTTCAATGGATTTTTTTCTTTCTCATTACATTTCTGCTGGGATTTTTTTAACTTTCTTTAGTAGTGGAGAATTATCAGAGATAATATTGCTTCTATTGCATCAACTGAAAAAAACTGTTCCCCAAGTTTCTATTGCTTTTAATTGTACAATTCAAAGGTATATAATGACATTGAATAAGAGTCTTAGCCAGCCCATGTCATATTTACTGCTAGTGAAAAATGGCATATGGGAAAAATACATACTACATTTTTATTTTTAGATTGGTGGTTAAATTATATTGTGATTCATAAGCATCTCTGATAAGGGAAATTGAATAATAAATGTGCAGCCTACAAAACGCCATTGTTTCATGTTCTGAAAAACAGTTGTTTCCAAATACCATTATACTCTTAGCGTTACAGGATGTCCTGTATTGCTCATCCTTTTCTATATCACATTCTCCTTTAAATAAAACAATGTTAGAGACTAAGAAAAAAAAATAAATTTTGAATCTTTTGAAACTTACTGAAGAGAGGAGAGTAGTATGTACTTGAGAGTTTGGCACTTGGTCTTAGTCCTGCAAGTGACATCTTCTACTGAAGAATCCCATGGGCTTTGAATGTTAGGACATAACCCCAAGCCTGAGCATTTCATCTAGTAGTTTAATAAGTACAAAGCAGATGTCTTGGAAAACTTCTTGAATTATGCAACCTAACTGTTGGATGGTGTTGGATTATTTGTTTCTACTTGTGAGTCAAACTCAAATTCTACTAAAACACTAGTGGTTAACTGGTGTATGCTAAATGGTGTTAACCAACATCTTTCACTTATGACTTTTTGCCATTTTGTTCATTTTTGTTCATTTTGATGCAAGTCAATGGCCTCTCTTTAATTCTTGTACTGTTTTGCCTTTCCTTATGCAACTGTCAATCCAGGAAATAGCCAAAAATAAAGTATGTGTGCGTGAACTAAAAAAAGCTCGAATAGCTAAAATGTTGTGGGAAGCTATCATCTTTGGAGCAGAGCCTATGAATAATAAATACATGATAATAAAATAAACATGTTAGGTTCAATGTTTTCATTTTTTCAGAAATTTTGGATAAACGCCTATACTGCTTTTCTGAAAATATGTTTAACTAGAACTCAGAGCTAAGCTGGTCGAGTGCTTTTGGCTCGAAGAACTGCAAGAAGTTGGGTCTGGAAAGTGTGTAAGTAAGTTGTGATGAGAGGAAGGATGCATTCCTACGTGCTTGTATTTGCATGTCTATGTGTGTTAGAGAAGTGTTTATGAAATAAATAGAATCAACATATTTCTGTGTGTATGGACACAGAATATTTTCTCTGAGTGATCATGAGCAAAAAAAAAATGGTTCTGAATGGGTTGTGAGAATCACAGCACATCTAATTTAATGCTCTTCTATTTTCCCTTCTGATAATTTTCACAGGATTGATGTTTCTCACAGTAGTCTCTCTTTCGTGTAGGTTTTGTGATCTTAACCGATATTAATTAATATTTAGCCACTTCTCTACTAGATTTTGTTATGAGTGTGTAGTATCAGAACTCCCCTTGAGCACAATCCTTCCAAGTGCAAAGTACCACATATCTAATTTCTCTGGTTTTCTCTATGAGCTGAGACCAGTCAGTGTGTTGAAAATCCATCCTATAAGTCTGCAATTTAATTGAATTTAATATTATTTTAACCTTTTTAATATTCTGGGTTTAGAGAGTTTGCCATGCTACAGTATTTCACAAAGTGAATGAGTGACTACAATTTTAGGATTTGAATTGGAGATTTACATAGGAGAGAACCAGAATAAATTTCCTTAATCTGTAGATGAGATAGTTTAAATGATCGTGTTTTCCAGACTGTAATTTTCTGTTTTCCCTCAACAGCTCTTGCTTCTAAGGTTTCTTTCTGGAAATCAGAGTTTTTATTTAATTTGGGGTATTAAGACTGCGTATGAAAATTCTATATTGTTGATATACCTTTGCATATGTCATATTCAGCGGAGTGGGAAATACTTTTTGCAGTTCCTCCAGATCTCCTTTTCATATTTTCACTTGCTTTTGGAAGCTGCCAGCTGTTTATCTTCCTAAAATGTATAGGTATAGACAACTTCACAGAACAATTCACAGGTGTAGCTGGCAAATTGCACAGAAAAATGCACAGATGAATATGGAGTTCAGATTTGTTTAGGGCATATATGTATGTATCTTATTTCTTGGTCTTCCTCTTCCTATCACTCTTGTATAAAATGTGTAGTCTGATACTGATGTCGGGATAAATTACCCACATTAATGAAATACATTTGGTATCTTCTTTCTTAGATTTTCAGATGGTGGAGAGTTTTTATTTCCCTCAGCTTACTTAGCTTTATTGGATTTGGATATTCTTCATATTGCCTTAAACTTATGTGCATTTGATTTTGTATTTTTTGGAATTTTGTGGGGCAAGACAGCTGTATTGTAAGGTAAATTACATTATAGATTAATATGCAAGTAGACAGTGCATCAGAACTTTAATATACAAAAGTATAAGGGAAATATTTTAATAGCTTTTGGTGTTTGGAGAGGTCAGAAAAATATTTACATCTCAATAAGTACATATGGATTAAATATGTACTAAATTAACCGTCTAAATTGGTAGTCACTTTTACACTCCCTCTGTGATGTAAACAAGGAGATTCTGGGGTCAGCAACTATTAGGGAGTCCCTAGAAAGTGTTTGCTGAATGTTCTATAAGTTATTAGTGAACAAATTGGAGGAGGTCAGAGAAAAGGGCAATCTTCATATCAGAGCCTGTAGGGGATTAACTCATCTGTCTCATAGCTGAATCAATCTTATCCCTTTTCCAACCAACAAAATTCAATTAACTTTTATCAATTATTTAGCCACACTGAAGTCTTAGATAGTATTAATAT
The DNA here is from genome assembly GCA_024611195.1 of Ceyx melanurus. Lineage (NCBI taxonomy): Eukaryota > Metazoa > Chordata > Aves > Coraciiformes > Alcedinidae > Ceyx > Ceyx melanurus. The sequence goes on from JANHGL010006702.1 coordinate 18,661, forward strand.
TTGTGTTTCAGCATATATTTTTTTTTTACATGGAACGTGAAATATTTCTTCTTTATCATCAATCACACTGGTGTAGGTTGTAATTTTCTGTTTCACTGTTTTAAGAAATAACTTCTTAATTACACCTGATGTTAACTGAAGAATTTTACATACCAGCTAATGTTCATATTTAAATTATTAATTACCTCAGGAAAAAGTTAGGGATTCTGTGTGACTTAACTGACTTTTTTTTTTTTAATTAATTTTTAAAATTTATTTATTCAATGGCAACTTTTTAAACAAAAGCTTTTAGAACTTTAATGCTACCTGATAAATTGCAACCAGATATTTCAACCCAAAAAGAAAGGAGTTTGTACAATGTTTCCAGAACAGTTTCAAGACTATTTATGTCTTCAACAGAAGAGTTTAATTCTCATCTAAGAAACTATGCTAGAAAGAGTGGCTAAGAATAAAACTGGATTAACTTGTAGACAGGAAAAAACATTTTTTGAGTGCTTCAAAAAACTGAAAGATTGTCAATCCTTCAGTCACATCTTGCACAGTTCTTAATATGATAGCACATATCTAGTAATCAAAACTGAGAAATAGGAACTTGAAGACTTGACAAGCTAATCAAGATCATGAGAATGTCTTTTCCAAGTGCTCAGTGAAAAACACAGACAGAAAGTTTTGGAGGATGAAGAATGAGATTGCATGGGCTAGTTACTTAGCCACCATTGTCAGTGTTGTTGTAAAAGCATAAAAAGTTGCAGTAGAACTCAGTCAGCTGTGTATTCAAACACAGGGTGAGTACTGGAGTCTACAGGAACTTCACGTGGCTACACTAACACTGACATTCATTCCTGAGCTACATATTTTACACAGCATAAAGATACTGCATGTATGCAAAAATTAGACTTACAGCAGGGAATAGTGTGACTTGCAGCTCTAGACTTTAAATAATTTATGCCAGGATTTGTCTTCTCGGGTATTTTGGCCATTCCAGTTGTACTGTCAGCACTTCTGCATGTAAATGAGTTATCTAGCACTTATGTATTTCTGCCTTCATTTGAGCTTGAACAGTATTGCATGACATCCTTATTCTTTGACATACCATATCCTCCATCATCAATCAGGAATTCTATCAGTCCCTTCTGGTTTCTCTTTAATTTCTTTAGGCTGATTTAATACTAAATTTTACTATGATTTTTTACTGATTTTTTTTTTTTCTATTAACTTTAATTAAACGCCTGAGACTTGTGGATCAGAATAACTTTTATTAAATTAATAAATGGATGCTCCTTACAGATCTGCTTGTAGTTGCGTTTAGTTTCTCCTAGTTTCATCAAAGCCAAAGACTCTAAATAGAATATGGTTATAAGATAGGTATTAATTCTGAATACTGAAGAATTTATGACATGAATTTCAACTGTAAGTTGCTAGGAGTTCTTTTAAGACACTGGGGCAATGTTACCAGCAAGATGGAGAGATACCTTTTTGAAAAATCTTAGTCAATTACACATTAACCTTAACAAACATGATTGGGTAAGATAGGTATTTACTTACAAAAGCACAGAAATTTCCACTGAAACTTGGCATGTTGATTGTAGCTGTTGAATAATTTAGAAGTCTCAGCAGTGCTGCCAATGCTAGTAGGATATGCTAATTCCTAATGTAAGAATGTGCTGTTCAGTACCTTTGATTTTACTCTCTGCTCTTACAACAATCTCACCTTTTCCATGAATGAAACTCAGAATGTATTATTCTAAGTGTCAGAAATGTATGAGATAGAACAGCAGCATATATCATCTTTAAAATGTACTGTGGGAAGTTCTTTGTGTTATAGAATAAGCTTAACTGTAAAATGTATTCTCAATGTAGAAGGATGCATCCACTTTATCTCCTTCCCTTTCAGCAGTTGCTCTTGCATTACAAAGATAATAGTTGGAAAGGATAATTTTTTTAATGAGATAATCACTTTTTTGAGTTACATAGGGATTTCCCACTTTAACTCAGTACCAATAATTGTGTTGACTAACTATTAAACATAGTGCTATACATTAATTTTTTTACTTATTGTAGACTGTGTTCTTACAGAGAAAGCACACTAAAATCAGGTTGCTTCCCTTTTCTAAACACCCCTACATTTTTTCTCAACAGTTTACAACTGGAATGTTTTTTTCAACAATATAAGTGTCACACAGATGTAGTTTACAGACCAGTGTTAATTATTTTATTATTTAAATAGCACCTTGAATGGTCATAATTAGTATAATAATTAGGATTTATGCTGCTGCTTATAATAGATCACCTTTCACAGAAACTGGTAGAGGACAAGATGACAAGGTTCTATTAACCTGGTGATCAGTTTTGAAACATTATTGCCCACTGCTTATGAAATGATGCATTCAGAAATGTACTCCAATAACATTAACCTAGCCTTGCAATAAAATCCAGAGAGTGCAGACTTCTTCTTAGCACTTAAAAAAGCTGTCTAGATTTTATGCCAGAGTGAAATTTTCTTATGCAAATGTTCACATGCTTGTTAATATTGCACACCTGGCCTAGTTATGTGATGCGTAATTACACTGACAAAAATAAGGATAGCTTAGCATTGCTTAATTTCAACAACTGCTGAGCCAGACCCATACCTTCAACAAGTGGCAGCCTTTTTGTTTCAATTCAATAAAGAGAACTGGACTTTATGATCTGGTTGCTGCACTCTGGTAGGAAATATGGCTAACAACTCTTTTTTCCATACCAATGTTCTAAGTATTTTTAAATGTACTTATAAAACATGATCATGAGGAATTGTTCATCATTTTAGATCAGGTATAGAGCATGTAAATTTTACACAGTGTGAGTTGCAATGTTTCAAGGCCATACATTGGATCTGATACCTAGCAGAAATAGTGAACAATTGTCTTTTAAGTGAATAAAAGAGTACTGTAGGAAAGGTGAAAGTTTACATGGCTTAAGTTTGCATCCAAATCAAAATTTTACACGTTGAATGTGTGGAATTCAATATTTTCAGGCCTTTATCTTAAGTGACCTACAGTGCTTAAGCTAGAGCAATAGGTTATGCAATAGCCACTTGACCATTAGAAGGACAGTGATTAAAATAAGCTAAAAACAGTTCAGATTAAGGAGAGCTTGGATAAGTCCTGAGATCCCACACTGCCAGGTCAGTGCAAAGCCCTCTGCCATCTACTAATATCAGCAAAAATCATACTTACAAGGCTATTTAGCCATGCCTGAGGCTAATAGCAGTCTCACTGGGTAAGCTGAGTAACATAGAAGTTTTTCAATCCAGAGATTGTGGTAATATTTTAAAATAATTTTTCTGATCTTTCAATGCCATACCCAGTATTACAGTGCAGTTCTTCACAATAGAAAAGGAAATTATATATGTCCAGTTTAGGAGGTAAAAAAAACCTTGTATGTGGAGAAAGTATTTTCTGATAATGATGGTTAGGCAGACCAGCTTTCTGACTGAAAGTGGTACTGATCCTAAACACTTCAAAGTTTTAAAAACTAATGAGCACTGCCTAATTAAGTAAAACAAGCCTACTTCATTAAAATAAGTCTGTTTGCATAAGAAGTTTTAAAATGCCTTAAGTATAGCAGCAGACATAGAAAAATTTCACAAGATCCTATTTGTAGAGCAATAACGTTTATAAAATTGTCCTGATGCAGCAAATAACAGTTAAAAAATCCATATTTTTAGTAGTATTCTTTGAAACAGCTAAAAGTAATTGTATCATTTAGCATAAATTTGAGGAACATGCCACCAATCCAGATACAGTATTCTATTTTAATCTTGCCTAAGCCAGTTACAACATAAATGCTGTCTCCTGAGAGCATTCCATTTCCCCTTCAGTTCTTGAAATGGTTTATTTTCTGTTCCTATGGTTATGACATGAAGATTAATACAAACACTCTGACTACAATCATGGTGTTGTTCTCTAACATAAGCAAAGCTATGAAAGCTAAACCCCCCAAAATCCTCTCAAGGAACAGAAAAATTACTTTGAAGGGTAATATGCACTTTAAAAGTTTATTTTTTTACAGTAGAAGGTTTAATTCTATTACATAACTTTAACCAGTTTAGAATGGTTTGTTCAAAAAATATTTAGTTGTCAGAATACCCATGAGGTAAGTAATATCCTTTTTTCCAGATCAACAAATAGAAGCATAGAACTTCAACAACTAGATTTAAGTATGTCAGTAGTGAAGAAGCTTTATGAAAGGGCCTCCCCTCCCTCCCTTGACCCTCCACTATTTTGCTTATTGTTGTATAACTGATAATTCAACTCTTGCCAGTTTTTTGTATTGCATTGATGCACAAATAAGCAGTCATAGTATATATTTTGTGTTTATAGCTAGAGAGGTATATAACCTGCAAACTGCTGGAGTGAGAAATTAAACAATCTAAAATGTTTCTGCTCGGTGTAAATGCTAAAAGACAAACTGTTGTTAAATTCCAACATGAGCTCTTTCCTTAGGGCTTCCAGCTTTGTATTGTGCCATTTTAACAATGCCATTATACTGAAAGCAGTACAAGCCCCCTGAAATCAACAGAGTAACCTGTGGAGTAGGAGGGAAATTATAGTAATGCAGGTCATCTTTCTACATACAGATGTAAGCAGAAGGGCTAAATGGTGGAAATGTAACTCTGTTTACTGTAGTTTTTTTAAAATCATCTGGGAATTCATTAGCATCCCTCTCAGAAGCTAGTGTTCAAATCCTGCCTATATAAGATCAATTAAGAAAAATAAAATAAATTACTTAATAGAAGACATTTTCCCAGGTCATTCATATGCAGCTAAGGAAATGATGTGCTCTTCTGCATTTCCATGTTTTGTTGTATTAGAGGAGCGATAGAGAAAATAATATTGAGCTCCCTCTTGAAAAGTCATTTCTTATGAGGATGAATGTGGCACCTAGACAGGTGAATAACGGATGTAATTCACTAATATTGTCCAATCTCCTCATCACAGATTACAGTGAACAGGAAGGAAGAAAACTGTCATTTTAGGAATGGATTAGGTGAATCTTTTTGTTTACTGGTAAATCCTATTATAGTAATACAATGAGGGTGGCTGATGTTGTTAATAAAGAAAACAATAGCAAACAATTCAGATTTTGTTGTCCCTGAGTACAGTGCTAATATTTGCCTAAATTTTCGGTAAACCACCAAGAATGGTGGCTGCTCAGAAATATGTGTGTTGTGAATGCTGGATAGAAAATCTGCAAAGAATGCTGGAAATGCTTTTTCAACTGGAAAATACTGTTTTCTCTCATCCCTAATCTCTCTTTGAAAATTTTACTTTTAAAACAGAGATATCCTATGACTTCTTTGTCATATTTACTGTTCACGTAGATATGTATATTTTATCTGCATTCAGAGTGAAGAATTCAGGTCTACTTACTGACCAGCACTGAAAATTTTGTTTTCTTCAGTATAATAAGATGACAACTGCTGCATCCTGGTGCTCCTAGAAGGTTTGCTTTCTCTTACTGCTTGTGTTGGTCTGCAAATGTTAATATTTTTGTTGTAGGGACTGTTGTTGGGATGTGCTCACCTAAAGTAAAAGAACTCATGGAAAGCTTAAAACTTGGAGTTTATAAACCCCATGTAATATAGAGCTTCCAGAACACTATTGGATCTGTTCTGAAGTCTGAACTCTATTCATTGCCACAGCATAAAAAAATTCTGTAAGTTACAGATGGTCACCAAATTGACAATGCATTTACTGAAGCATAAATTTCCAACCCACTGAAACTCTGCTTCCCATGTGCTCAAGAGAGTCCTGGAATAACACAAAGTGACAATATGCACGGGTATGCAAGCAAACATATGATGCATACAGCATATGTTATACCTTAGCTTCATATTGAGCCGAAGGGAATTGCTAGAAATAAAATAATACTCTTAGCAAATGAGCTTTCTGAACAATCAAAACTCTTTCCCAATTCCAACTGGATGACCTAGAGATGCAGTTATTTGGATCTATATTCTATGAGACACAGATAGTACTGCTAGCTAAACTGCTTCACATACACTGTGAAGGTTTATATATATATAGGTTTATATCTGTGACTATAGTCAATACTAAGACCAGGATCTTACTTCATGATTGTAACTACTACAGTTCTGTTCTAAATTATTAAAATCTAGGCTCTAGGATGATCTTGAAAGTAATTTCCGACCTTGATGATTCTATGATTCTTTCTAATCTATCTATTCTTTCTATCTTCTAATTTTGGCACCCAGAAGAAAGTCTAGCCAGATAAAAAACAAACAAAAACAACAACAACAAAAAAGAAGAGTCAAAAAGAAATAGAATAGAGGGAAATCAGGAAAAGTTGCCAGTATTGTATCTTATGAAAAAATGTGATGCTTTAGAGGGACAACACAATTATAAGATCCTGTTTTTCTAGAACTGAAAAGAAACCTTACAAATTTGAGTGTACCCTTCCATTGTCTCATAACTATATAGGCAAAAATCACTGACAAATTTCTGAAATTGATCAAAAAAGTATTGTTCTGAAAACTACATTTTGGTTTAGAGACACAGCTTTATTGGAGAAAATGGTATCCTTTCTCTTTCCTTGGGAGATCAGCAGTTACAGCTCTCACCCAAGATGTGAGAGATGGTTCAGTTCTCAGGAGGATAGAGAGTCATTCCCTATCAAAATCCTTGTCCAAAACCTCTCTCTGTACCTGGTGGAGAGTGGATTTTTATGTATATATTCTGCGACCCAGTTGAAGAAATTGTAAGTAATTTCAAATTGATTTTTCTGAATTTTTTATCTGGAGCTAGCAAATATATTTGTATAAAATATTTATATAATCTCCGAGCCAGAGAGGGAATAAGTCACTAACTTGGTAACTCACCTGGGAAAATGGGGCACATACCTATCAGTCTTTTCTCCAAGTCTTGAAGATTTATGCAAGGTGGAATGACTCCATATAAGATAATAAGAAAAGCATGCCTCAATAGTCCACCTAGGGCACTTTCTCCAGAAATAGTAAATGTGAGCTCATATCTCTGCAGGCAGAGATCTGCACTGAGACTGTGTCTCTTACTGTCTGGGAAATAGCTCTACAGAGTGAGCTGATAGAAAGACATGCCATCAATACTGGTTTTATGAATCTACTCCTTTGTTTTCTGTTCTAAAAGATGCTGAAGTTGCATTTTTTCATTTAGGTTCAGATGAAAAGTTTGAGCTTAATTAATTTTGAATTACTTTTAAATCCTCATTTGATGAGGTTTCTTTTTTTCTTTGCAATAATAGTTTCAAATAGATTCAACTTCTAAAAAGAATGGCCTCAAACTCACCTGTTTTTTAAGACAGCAGGTGAAGACCACAAATTCAGATTAATATTGTTATAATTTTCATGAACCCATTTTTGTTAGTCCAGTGTTTTTTTTTAAAAAACTTTTGGAGATATTATTTGGAGATAGAGGAAGAATGGAGTCTATTCCTTTTGTTCAATAATAGTGTGATGGTAAAGCTAGTTGAACTGTGCCTCTTTCTGATGTACATTTCTAATTACCAGTTAGACTAGGGAAAAGGAGAGAAAAACAAAGTTAGAAGAATTTTCTTACTCTCTAATAACTGGTTTTCAAACTGTGGTACAATTGTTTCTTAATAATAAATAATGAATATATGGCAATAACAAGATACACCTTGTGCTGGAATAGACAAGATAGAACTTTAATACTTCATAGAGAAGGAAACAGCAAGCATTCAGTCTCTCTGGAATTGCCACTCTTGGATCATCTGGCAGAAAGTGCTATATGAGAAGCACAGCTGGGTCTCTCTCTCTCAGGAGAATCAAATTAAATACCCTGGTGTCAGACTCAGCTGGCTGAAAAAAAAAATGCATGCCCAGAGTGTCTCCCAGTTGCCTGCAAAATGCTTTTTTTAATCTATCTTGCACTAACTGGAATTAGTTCAGCATTTCAGATTGTTTAATAATTAACTTAATAATATTCAAAACTCACATCAGTCCCAAAGAAACACGTAGATGTCATGAAAGCTACTATTGGAAATATCAGACTGTTAAAGACAACAAATGATAATTATTTCAGAGAGAACACTAGGACAAACTACAGTAATTATCATTTCTATTTTATAGTTGTAACAAATAGTTTAAGCTTCCTTTGCTATGCAGTGATATACAAATTAAAATACTAAAAATAAACATCACTATGTTAACAATTAAAAGGGAATAACTTGTCCTGCTTGAGTACTAGATGTGCTTCCTTAGGCCCCTGTCTTGTCTGATTTTTCAGATGCAGTTGCCATCTGCATCTGTTCTTGTGTTCATAGCATATTAAAGAAACTTTCTAAACATTTCCAAAAGGGTTTGTGATTGTTTGGGTTTTTGTTTTTGTTTTTCTGAGACTTTAGTTCACTGGAAATGGCAGAACGTTAGAGGAATTGAGCAATTTCGATTAATACTTTCTAAACGTAGTTTGGGGAAAATTTTAGTTGCTTAATGTTGAAAGGTAACTATTGTTTGAAATGGCAGATTGAAATCAATAGTGTCAACTTCTTATTCCATGAAGCTTTGTAAATTAAGCTCTGAAATATAGATTGTGTTTAGGAAATTTACCCAGGAAATCCATGCAGGTTTCTGTATTTATTCTGAAATATCTATGTTCAGAGCACACATTCTCTATTAAATTTCTAGATTAGTAAAAAAACCAAAGCCAGAAAAAGAGAAGAAACTACAATGCAGCTGACCTCAGACTCCAGAATTCTTTCAGAGATTGATTGCATGTCCAGGTGGGTTTTGAATGTCTCCAGAAGAGACCTTATAACCTCCCTGGGCAGCCCGTTCCAGTGTTCTGTTATCCTCACTGTAAAGAAGTTTTTTCTCATATTTATGTGGAACCTTTTGTGTTGCAGCTTGCACCTGTTGCCTCCTGTGTTGCACCTTGTCCTGTTATTGGTTGAGACTGGGAAAAACCTGGCTCCATCCTCCTGCCAAAGGACGTTTATTTAGGTATTAAACATAAAATTTACCAAGTGCTGTGTAAGAAAATATGTGCAAAAATGCCTCTCTTGTCTGTTGGCCATGGTCAATGTTTAGATACATTACTTCCTAAGGAAGCGACTGGTTTCAGTTGATAAGTAGTTCTCAAGTAACTGCTTTGTTTCGTATTTTTGGCTTTTATTGTAATTTTTGGTAGTGTCCACAAAAAGCAATCTTTGGGGTTTTTTTTCAGAAACGATATTAATATTTTTTCATATTTTGCTTTTTTTTTTTTTTGTTTACCTCAGAAAAGCATTCCGTTTTTTATTGAAGCCTGAAGCATATTGAAGCCTGGTGTTGTGAAGGATTTTATTCTGTAGACCACTTCTTTATTATTATCTAGCAATGTAGAAATTATAATAGACTCTCCCACTGAATTTAGCTGGTATTTTACATTATGAAAACCAGAAGTATTTTACATTATGGATACATGAACACTTTGAATCAAACTAAATGAAAATACATCAGGCATGAACTAGGCTTTTCAAACCCTCCCACGGCCTTTAAGAAAATATGTAAAATATCTTTGTCCTAAAGTGAACTTTCTTAGGTTAATCTGCCTATTCCTATGAGAATTCCAGCCTTATGGAACATATCTAAATGAAGACTTTTACTGAAATAGAAGAACACTGGGTGATATCTATGAATATATACATCTCACTGCAGTCATATCAACTACACAATATGGGAATATAGTTGAATGTTTTCTGTGTTAACAAACATAAGCTTATTGTTGGGAATATATGATTAACCATCTTGACATTCACTCTGGAAATATTTGTTTAGTGTATTCATTCCCAGAGAATATTATTACCCTTTTAAAACAGACCATTGGAGATTCAGCTGTGATTACTACTTTAAATTGGTTTCAGGATTACTGTATCCGTTTATATGCCATTTTATTTAATGATGAAACTGTGCATTAAATCTTCAAGCTCCCTCTTCCTTCCCAGTTCCTTCCCTTTCAAATATTTTTTTTTTAATGTTGTTACAGAACAATAACAAAGCCAATGCTTCTTAGTGCTTCCTTATACTGAAGTTAGTTGCATGTTTGTAGATGTTTATGTGAGTACATATTACAGTTATTTCAGTATAAAGCACCAAAGGAACAGCATTTATCCTGAAGGGGAGAGGTGGATTTATATTATATATATATACACACACATTGACAGTACATACATGGCCTTGTCAGGGAAGATGATGTTTCATTTACATTGCTTTGATGGGCAGTGCCAGCCTACTGGCTGTAAATTGACTCAATTTTAACTGAGGACACACTTGTATTTCCCAAAAGGTAAGAAATGTGATTAATATAATTATTTGCACTTACAAAAATCACTGTGTTTTCACAAATTATTGATGCACAGAATCCAGTTCCTTCAGCTTGATAATGGGAAACTCATCTACTGTCAGAGTTCTTTAGGAAGCAAATGGGTTTCTTCCTTGAACACAATGCTGACTCTGTCACTTGTATTCACTTTTACTCAATGCAACTAAAGCAGCCAAAACTTTTCATATTTTAGCCTTGTTGTCCAAAAGAAATTTGATTTGATTTGTACATTTGTGTGTTTTTGCAACCACCCCTCGCATTTGAGTCCACAGATGAATATCACAAGAATGTCTATAGTCTTAAGTACATGAAATTCCTAGATGTTTAGTGCAAATTGGCAGTTAGGTGGAGCAGAGAGATCCTATTAGTCATGCAGGTTACAGAGAGTCTGTAGTATCAGCTAGATTTATATTGCATCAGAGAATCTGCACGGGACAGGGCTACTATAACCAACCACATTTCTTCTCCTGTACTGCTGTGCTGCCAACAGAGCTGAAAAGCTACACTTAGAATTTATTAGACATCAAAAAAAAAATTATCACAAGACGGGTATCTATATGAAAGCAGGGTTCACATGGTTCCTCAGTGTGTAGAACAACCTGCCATTTAGTTTTGTTTGGCTTAAATAATTCAATTTCTATCTAAAGCAATCAAAGCACGATTAGAGTCATTATTAGTTCAATTGCGTGCCTTGTACTTGATTTTCAAATTGTCAGAATGGTATCTTTTGTTCTGTAATAAATTAATTGTATTTGAATCTTCTATCATTGGCAGATAAATTTCTTTGTTTAAATATAAATATTAAGATGCTGATTTATTTGGATTCTTGAATACTGATCGTATGATAATTGTGCCTTCTTGTGAATAAGTGAATTATTTTCACATTATGCTAATCTCATTTCCCTTAAAACCTGCCTGGAAATCAAACTGATTTACTTACATGTATAGGTGAATACCTAATCCAGAATGACCTATTTTTAGTCTGTAGAAATACTCTTTTCAAATTTCTCCTGTATCTTTTTATTATTGGTAATGCTGGTTAGAGCACTACTAATGCAGCTGCAAAAAGGAATGTTTTTCCAAAACAAATGCTCATGCAGGTTACCATAATTCTACAGTAATTAATTCTAGAGTGTTAATATTTTATAAAAAGCCAGGAAAGTACTCAAGATGAGGATTAGGCCTGCATTATACTATATACTGTATAAAAAGTGTTTGAAGTTTCTGACTATCCCAGTTCTTTCACTAAGCACTAGCCTTTGCTGGTGTTACCTGTTTGAGGCATCCAAGGTATGGAATATGTTGCATTAATTCATCAGTTTCACAGGCAGAATCTTGTAATGGGAAAAAAAGAAACACACTCTGTGTGCAAAGCTGAAATTTTTTTATTAGCTTAATTGAAGTCTTAGCACTCCAAAATATAATTAATTGAGCTATGGTGATATTAATTGTTCTAGTTATATACATTTAAAATTAATAAATACAAACATTCCAGGCCCTATCACTTTACCTCTAGGTTCCAAGGCCAATGGTTTTACTTATGGGGACAGGATAGAGAAAATCATTAGCATCCCGTGACCATTGCTAGACCGTGGTCTCCATGCAGACCCAGGCAAGTTCAGAAAAAGCCAGACAAGTCCCAAGGCCTGAGTTGTTAGCTTAACACATTGCTGGAGCCACGTCAATAAGAATGGCAATGCCATATTCACTGGGCTACAAGGTTATACTGGCAAGATTTAAGCCATTTGTCTGGATAATCTGAATGCAAACTCTGTTTTACCACTTCAACATTGATATATTTTGAGCAGGAAAACAAATTAATGTTTTTCCCATTGGACTATCAGTAAACATGAATGGTTGTTTTATTACTGAATATCAGTAATGTTGATCACATCATAATGCTATTCTGCCTCAGAAAAAAAATGTATGAGAAGTGGAAATACATTCATTATTAATTCTTATACTTGATCATGTGAAGTGAAATCCATATCATTTAATATAATACAGAGGTCAAAAGAAACTGTACAATAGTTTGGCTGGTGGGAAGTTTATTCCAAGCTCAATGTCTTTGGTCTCAGTAGAATTTTTGAAAAAAAAGAGGACATATGTTGGCATGGCAACACTGCTTAACTCATATTTGTCAAGGCCTCTGTAATTACTTAGCAAAAGACATAGGTCACAGGAACAATGTTATCAGAAGTAAAATTGTTCCATCTTATTCTCAACTTCCAGGTCAAAGGTTTCTAGATAAATCAGGAAACATGATTTGACTGGAGGAACTCATCCTCTCTTGCCTTTGCCTCAGCAAAATCTCATCAGTACATGTTTGTTCTCATGTGTTCTGTATGTGAATTGCAGATTATTTTGGTGGCAGTATCTTTCTCTTGTTTGCAGAATAAAATGTCTAGATAGGAAAGAAGAGATTGTTTACTTCTTTGAGGTATTACTTTTGAATGTATGGTTCAGATGTCACTGCTCAAGATCCACACCTTCTGACAGTAGGTGTTAGAATACAAATTAGTGTGTAATCTATGTTCTTTAGGAAAGTTCACTAAAGTGCAGCATACAATGTACTGTACTTATTGTATTTATAAAATAAGGTTGAAGGAATACTTGTTCCTTTAGGGGCTGAATGGATTTGATATGGTAAATCTGGAAGGCTACTAGAACGTGGTTGCTGCTGGCTTGCTGCAAGCCTCAAGTTAGATTGCGGTTTAACACATTTTAAAACCATGAGCTGTGGTCTCCCCTCATCACTATTACATCTAAAGATTGTTCTTGTCAGCACAGGGTTTTGAATTTTTCTGATCAAAGTCAGAATTACATGTTACCATTAGAGACTCTTCATTGCATATAAAGGTTGAAAATTTTCTCTCCCAAAAGCCATGCTTTCCAACAGGAGAATTCAATCATTGCTTATAATCTTTCTACATCCCCTAATTCATTTAACTTGCTTACAAATATGGAGGAGTAAAGCTTCTAAGATTAAACAGTGATAATGAATTTCATAATAGCAAGCCTAAAGAATGGCTATAAAACAAAATATTTACTGGTATTTCTCCTCTTTCATGACACCTAAAATATTTTGCATGCCTAGCTAACAAATGCAGACTTTAAACCAAAGGTCATTTACTCGATGTGCATCTCTATGCCACGAGACATATGATGATTAACTTCTAAGGGGAGCTATGAAGAGTATCTGTTGAAAAAATATTCCACTACTGTTTGACCTACTTCTTTATTTTGGCCATTGGCTGTACCTTGTACCTGCAGCCCTTTTAGTTCTCCCTTCAAGAAATACTGAGCAGCATTTACAGTTGAAGGAGAGGCAAAGAGGTGCTAGGGATTTCAGAAATGGGGTTCTTTTTGCCATAGTTTGATTCCAAACTGTGGTTAAGAAGGGTGAGAGTGTTAATTTTTTAGCTGTTGTTTCCAGACCATATTAACTCTGATTTTAGAGGGAGAGATTTTACTGCCAGTGCTGGATAATAATTTAGGAAATTATTATGAAGTCTGTTTAAGTTATTGTTGCAGCTTAAATTTAATTTATTTTTTTCTTTCCAAAAGTTGAGTACAGTGTTGTAATATTTCTCATATAGAGTTTCACATGTGGGTTATATCATCCACTCTTTCTGATAAATAGCTTGTAAATCAAAGGCATTATGGATTTTAATAGTATTTAAGCTTTATTTCTATTTTCTTCTTGGATTTATAATATGCTTCTTCTATCGATCCATACCATTAATGCACATATATGCGAAATTTATTTTCTGAGATTGATTGTGCTAAATGTGGTTTGTTGGCTTTAACCTATTCCTATGTGCACAAGGAGAAGTTTTTTGAGAAGAAGGAGCTCCTATGGGGAAGACAGAGGTCTTTTCAAGGAACATGTCTTAGGGAATGTTTCTCTGTTGTGTTATAGATTTTATATACAACTTTGAGTTATCAATAAAGATAAAGCCCAGAGGGAAAATTTTGCTTTGCTTTACAGGAATACAGATTCTCTTTTGGTATAAATAGGCCTACCCCCTTCCATTTCAATGGACTTGCAGCACTTCATAGTGTAAATATGTATAGTTTTCACTTGGGGGAAATTATATTACTTTCGTCAGCAGCCTTTCAGTTAAATAATCCAGTAATTCATCTGAGTAGCATTCTCAACATGAAAATATAGACTTGCTCTTGTCTGAGCATAGAAAAAGAAAAACAAGGCTGAGTTCACAACTTGCTGAGGATACTAATTGAACTATCAAAACAATTTAAAAGAAGAAGCAAAAGTAATTAGCAAAATAATGTAACAATAGTGAAGATTATCACTTGGAAATGATCTTATTTGTTTCACAGAAATCTTTACACATTAATTTTCAATGGAAGTTTTTCTTTTGTAATTGACTCATAGAGTTGTCTGTTAGTGTTTAATGGTAATATTTCACTTTATTGAATTTGTTTAAAATAAGGTAACGCAGATTTTATCCTTTTGTGTTGTGTGTGAAGTCTGCAAGTAATGGCTGCAATCTGTAGGTCAGCTTGCTGAAAACAGCTTTCATATCTGGTGCAATTCCCTGTGCATGCCATTGTGTAAGGGACAGTACCTTTAAAGGACACTATTTTTGTCATTGATACTGCCTTATCAGTGCCTTCCTGAACATCCTAAAAGGGCATCATTTAACTCATGTAAAAATCAAAGACCTTGAAAAGTTAATGAGACAAATTAGTAAAAATACCCACTGCCATGTGTCGGCAAAAAACTCATTACCTGAAAACTGTGAGCTCAAAAGCAGCAATATCACCCATTTAGTGCATTGCCCTACTGTCTATTGCCTTGACATTCTCAGTCAAATCTGGGTTTTTTTCTTGTTTTCTCTGTTGTCCCTGAAGTGTTTTGCTGTTTTGAGTATTTATGGCTTAATGTCTTTTGGGCTGTCATCGTTAACAAGACTGGTGGCTTCTCACTATTGACATAACAATTTCATTTTCACAATGGGATAAATTAAACTGGAAGAGATTCAGGACCAGGCTGAAAGAATGTTCCATTCTGAAAGATCACAGTATCCCATAAGAAGATGTATGTCTTCAAACACTGTGGTTCTAGCTGACCTTTGACTATGCTATTGTCAAGTGGTTATACATATCACTGTTTCTGTGTAAAGGACAATTAATTGTTTCCTCCTAGATATGTCTTTTTATGAAAGATGTAATCACTAATAGCTTACTGGAATTCTCCTGTCTTACTCTTCTTCTTGATGCTGAAAGTCTTATTTCAGAAAACCAAGGCGCCTGTAACTTTCATTTTGCCTTTATAATACTAAGAAAAAAACAATAAATAAAAGACTACTTCTACTGGTGACCTCCTTCTTCTTTATTTGAAGTTTCATTGACTAAAGTTAATGTAAAGCCATTGAAAATCCCCCAATTTCTTACTTATTTCTGATGCTATCCAAGTTATAGGTAAGTATGCAACCTGGTCTTCCTGGCTTGAGACTCCCACCAAGTTCTACATAGTTGGTACTTGAAATTCCCAACAGAAAACAATGAGAATACAGCATTTAGACTATACCTTGAGATTTCAGAGATCCAAGTCTTGGTAGCGAACAATTAAATATAGAGTACACAGGATACAGGGTTTAAATTCCTTTTTTTTTTTTTTTTCCTAAATGCATCTTGCTTTTGCCTTGTGTCAGTGGGAGGAAGAGAGAAGCCTCACTTGGGAGGTGAGAAGTAAAGGTTTGAACAGTTTTCAGTAAGGTAGAGCTAAAAATTAGACCTTTGAGTCTTTAAATCTGTCTCTAATCCCCATAACCACACTCCTACTACCACCATCGTCCCTTGTCTTTTCCTAAATATGTGACCTATTAGCTCATTTCTCCAGTTATACTCTGTCTTTAAAGAGGCTCCTGAGTAGAACTCTGCAGTCTTAACAGATGCCCAGAGGCAGGATCTGAGACTCATCCTGTCCTCAGGGCTCACTCAATGGCTGCACTCCCACACAAGTTGTTTTAGGGTATGCAAACTTGTTTTCTTTATTATTTCTTACAAATCAACATTGTATTCAGTTTTATTGGAGAGACAAAAGACATAATCCTGCTTATTAAAATATATGGTGAATTTATCCAGTGATTAAGTTTTAGAAAAAACTCAAAAACTAATTTATGCTAAGGTAAAATTCAACCTTGACATTGTTATTGAAGATACACTCCTGTGTCAAGTGGAATAAGATTCTTCTGTCACAGAAGGAAATAAGAACCCACTGTGTGGACAATGTGAACTTTGGGTTAGTATTTCAGATTGATACACAAAAGCATTGTTAATTTTCTTAAATTGCACTGCCTTTTGAAAGAAGCTGGAGAAAATCTCTCTTATCTTTGGATATCTTTTTTTATGGGGAAACTGGAAAACATTTAGTCAATCATTTTGAGACAAGGTATGCCTTGTGTATTACAATCAAGAAATCATGTTCCAAAAAGCTGTACAATAGTCTATAGTGTGAAACTTCTGATTCTGGGTACTTCTATTGACCTCTCTTTCCAAGGACAAGGTTATTTATAGTCATCAATGCATTAATTAATGCATATTATTATATATAATTATGTCATACATAGGGAAGAAGAAAAAAGATGTTATCCCTACTTCACAGAGAATGTGAGTCATAAAAAGATGAAGATCTAGATCGTTTATGCCTAATATGTATTGAAACTAATTCATTGAGAATTAGATACCCATATATGCTCAGCATCTGAACCTAAATTAGCTGCTGAGCAAGGAAAGGAAATCTGTGGAGTATCCAGAGTATCTCAAATTCTCAATTACCAGCCTGATTTCTGAACTGGGACTGTATAGCAGGTAAGATTTCTGTATGCAGACATACTGTGCAATCACTATATGCATTTCATGGGCCTAGGATGATACTCCTTTTTGAAGTCTCTATTAACAATTCCTTAGGAAAACTACACTAATAATGGTGGAGTTCACTACTTACTGATAAAATAATTTTGTTTCTACTTTGTGGCATACAGTTTTAGTTAATCGCATTTTCTTTGTTGGTTTGTTTGCTTTTAAAGAAACCTTGAAAAGTGTATCTTAAAGAAAAAACCATTTTTCAGCATGGTCAATCACCTGTTTGCTCCCAGCAGGAAGTATGAGGTCAACTACCTCTCTCCAGCTGCTACTAGCTAAAACAGAAAGGAAATTACTATTCTGAGTTAGAGTTGAGAGAAAGCAAATTCAAAGGAATAAGGTTTTCCCAGCTAATTTTTAGAGGATAAGTCATGCTTTCATAGTCAGGTCTTAATAAGAACCATTTTTTTTTTTCTTAGAGGTGAACAACTGGGTCAGCGTCCTGGGGTTGGCACAGTTTGGTCATTCAATATGCCATTAGGGAGAACATCAGTCCTGGTGTTAATACTTGCATGAAGAATATATTTATTTTTAGGATATACCTCTATATTAATGACATTAATTACTCCATCTTCAGGGGTTTAATTTTTTTAAAATATAATAATATGCTAAAATAACAGGGTAATTCTTTTCAAGTTCACTGTGTATTATATAAAATATTTTGGGTCTGTCTTTTACAAATGCCAATCTGCAGCTGGGTGGCTCTTGAGAAGAAAACAGCTCTCTTCTCAATATACTGGTTAGTCTCTTGTCTGTGTCTGGTTTATGCTCTGTATATGTTTCATGACCCCTATTGTCTGTTATTACAGATTATATAATTTGATGTTTCTTTCATCAGATTACAAAATAAATTTCTTGTATTTAGTTTTTTATTTTTACCTGCAAAGCTCCTGTAAAAAAAAAAATTCATAATTTGTACTTTAGTTTACTAACAGAAAAAAAAATCTGTTACCATTTTTTTTTCATGACTGTGCAAGAATCAGTTACATTGGACATAGGAAGGGAGGAAAGAAGAGCTGTGTTCAACTGAAGTGACAAATGCAAATCCTTTTGTTACTTTGAATTAAAAAGTGACCACCTAAAAGGTAATTTCAACAGTGGCTATATTACAGTGTCAAGTCCAAAACCTTTAATAGAGAGAAATTGCCTCAACTAATTTATTTGTCAGTAGGGAGAAGAAGTAGAAAACTATATATAACTTAGAATCTTGAAGGTTTTGCCCTTCTCCAAAAGAATAAAATAACAGAGCACTGAATAATGGCTTTGATTCCAGTTTTAAATTAGAAATCCAATTTGTTCTTAGGAGCTCCTTACTCCATTTCTTACTACTCTCTCAATTCTTCTGGGTGACATTGTGAGATAAAGCAGAATTTATGTAACTGAAACATTTTCTTAAAGCTAGAGTAAAATATGTCCAGAATGATGTATATAAATTTATAACGCTTTTATTAATAAATGCCAAGTATCCCCATATAGGACAATTAAGTTTTATATTTAGAGATGTGTTAGATGCAGATGCTGAAGCCATTCTTTTAATGATTAGTCTTACCTGTTGTAGTAGCTGAAATATAGAATTTTTAAGCTATTAGAAAACAGTATTGTGTTACAATTATATGAACACAGGCAGGGGAAACAGAACTGACAGAAATAAAATGAAACCCCAACCTGTTAAAATAAGTTATTTATATCATTTAGAATCAGTCTCCGAAAATTATATGTTATACAAGTGCTACTTAGTAATTTATATCTATGTTTAAATTGGGATTTTGTCTGCTGTGTTAAGAAAAATGTTGTATGTTCATCATGCCCTAGGGTAGTAGTGATGAAATGAGTCAGGTCATTACTTAAGTTACAAAAAACCGTGCCAAATAGCAGTTACATACTTTAATGAAGAAGAGATCATCTTGACAGAGAGATAAGTAAAATTTATTATCTTATTTTGAAACAATTTGTTAAAGAAAGGCAATAGAGGAGGAGTCCAGGTTTCCATTTTTTTTATTTTGTGATTTCTACATGGACAACTTCTGAGAAAGTCGATTATTCTGTATATGCCAACAGTGAAAAAAGTAGGAAAGTACATTTTGAATCTCTTACTGCATATGAGGTACATGACAGTGCAGTGGAAAAGTTACTGAACATAGTGTACTTGAATTTGCAATTGAATTACCTTCAAGAGGTTAACCCTTTAGTCAACTGCAATTGTGAATTGTATTGAGAAAACTGTAACCTTGTATGCTAGTTGGAAAGTAAACTGCAGACTTTAGAGGCTGGCATCATAACACATTTGGATCAGAAACTTTTGTTGCCTTGTATGAAAGGTTTTTATAGATAATATGCAAGTGGAATTGTGTTTTATATGTTTTGCAAAGCTGAAGAAGAGGGAGCTTGATCCTTTGCTTCTAAGATGCTGGAAAATTGTAAGTACTGTAGGGAGAATTCTGAATTAACTTTGTGTTCAATATACTTACAGCTCTAAGTGACTATAGCCAAGCTTTGTTTATATGTGTCCAAATTTATTGGTGAACCTTTTACAGAAATACCTTGATCACAGGCCTTCAGACTCCTTTATTACCACTTATCTACAAATCACATTCTTGCATTTGGTAACATGGAGTAAATGTGTTCCTGTTTCTCCTCCACCGTGTAAAAGTTTCACTTTGTCCTTATAGTCTAAAATTTCCAGCCTGAAAAATATAATTTGAAAATTTGAATTGTATGAAGACAAAATTGAATCTGAGCTATTGTTTATTGAAGACTTAAACATTTTAAAATGGTTTTAGTTTTATATTATTTTATAAACCATGATTGTCTTAGTTCCTGCATTTCAGCATTACTTTGCTGTCATTATCACTTTCATCCTACTGCTCATTAGTGGGTTTGTGAACATTTGAACAGAAAAGTAGCCATACTGTGTCAGACCAAAATTTTTTATGTAAAGCATGTTCTGACTAATAGCACAGTATGTACTCTTTACACCCTTCATACTCTTCAGTTCTTAATGGCCTGATAGTGACTACGAAAGGAAAAATGTAATTTGCAGAGTAAGCAGTGACAGCGTTCTTGAGCATATCAGAAAAAATTTAGACAGGAATTCCTGGGTAATACAGGGTATGTCTGCAAGGCCAGATGCAGACAATTGCAAGCAAGATTTGTCTGAAAAGAAACAAGTTGGGGCTTTAGCAAGAGGATATTGATTTTTGAATTTTATTTTTTTTTTTTGTCTTGATGTCAGAATACCTATACTAAGTTTTTTCTTATATACTCAAACTGGTTAAGGGAGCAAACCATTACAACAAAGAGTTGTGTTATTCAGGAACATAACAACCATGGTGTACTTACATTTTGACCAATGTGACTACGAATTCTTTCTCCTGACTGCAGAAAAGGATCCAGAAATTCATGCTTTTAATCCCCTGAGCACTGAGACAAATGCCAGGCTGAATATTTCTTCCCTTTAAGAAGGCCAGCTCTTGCCAACATTTTTATTGGCTTTCCAGTGACTTGGTATGTTTCTTTGCATGATGAGATTAGTGAGTACAGTGTCACAAAGGGGACACAAACATGCCATGAGGAAAAAGACTTCATTGACGAAATTACCTTATCAAGATAGAAGTTTTAATTAAGTTCCTCATCAGTGCCATTTGGCACTTGCCAGAAGGCTTTGCACTGTATCTTCATGTATTTAACTATTGTTTTGGAGACATTTCTTGATAGCACCTTTACTCCTTCATATGAATTATACTGTTTGCTTTGTTTTCTTCATTTGAGGAAGTTCTCTTTCTAACATCCATAATAAATGCTTCATTTTCAGTGACATGCACATTGCTCCTTGCTCACTAATATCCACGGTGCTTAGTTTTATCCCTTATGTAAATTTTGGCCTCTAGATACTGGAAATGTTAGCATGTTAGTGCTGTAGGCTAAGTGTAATTCTTTTAATCTTGATGGTAATTTCCTGGTTAAATTTTTTAAATAAATGCATTTAAACAAATAACTTTGTACAAGTAATATTAATTAATCATATCACTTTAGTAGTACATTTGGATATTCAGTTATTTCTGACTCGATATTTTTTCACTTTTATGTTTGGTGCCTAATTTGGCAAAGAAGAATATGCTTTGTTTGTAATCATGTATTTTAATCAGCATGTTTTAGTTGTACTAGTGTCAGAGCATATCGTGAAAAAACAATGTAGAGTGTAGAATGTTGTTCTCTCAGCAGTAATCTGTAGGCACTGGGAGATGATAGGGACTTTCTATTATGCTCTCTTCAAATTCCAGAATGTTTTAAAAGACAAAACTGTGGCAGAAATTCAGCTTTTATGCCAACATCTTTCATCTGCTAAAAATAAACTGTTTAGATATGGGTGAGATATTTTGTATGTTCCCATGTAATGCAATTGTAGCACAAATACTTCTATTATATCTAAGACATTCCTAAAACACAGAAAGCGCATTTCAGTTTATGCCAGTATTCACAGAAGCTTGTTTTGATGGTTCCTTGCAGACCTCCATTAACTCAAGATTAGGTCAAAGAAAAACAAAGGGATTTCATGCAAAGATGCAGCTATCTTAGATGTTTTCTACAAACAATGAGATGATCAGGAGACAATCAAGTGATGGAATATGAGTCTTACTGTATCTGTGGCCTTGGCATAGAGGGCATCACAAAGGGTGGAGTTTTCAGAGAGATTATGAGGGGTTCTTTTTTTATTTTAGCATGTATTGTTTGATTTTAATGTGGACCTACTGTGACTGTTTTCCTGTTCCACTTCAGGATGATTGAATGCTTCATGTTTCTAAGGTTGCAAAGTAAGAAGTGTTTCCTACCTTAAAAGTTTTCATATGCTGAAGTATCTCTATATATATTCACTCTGTATAGATGACAATTTCCTTGGCTTCATGTCTATTTTACAAATATAAGCACATTTTTCAAATAATATTTGCTTTCTTTGCCTCTGTTCCTGCTACATAGGAACTGAAATTCTGAGCCTTCCTGTTTGGAACATTTTTATTTGAGAATAATTCTTCAACCCAACTGAAACATCACACATCGCCAGAAGAATAACAAACTAAGAAATACTTTGAGTGAGAAATAGAACAGTGAAGCTTTCAGGAAGTGTGAAGATCAACTGCACAGCATTTAATTCTAAGCAGTGGATATCTTCCTGAAGGAAAATGCTGGCTCCAAGCACTGTTTTGCAGTTTTCAGTTGAATCAAGGGAAGTAAGCCAATTATCTTTCTTTTTACAAAAATTTGAGAGTGTTTTATACTGCATACAGATGAACTGGAAGATGCATCTTCTCACTTAGGGTAAAACAGGTGAACAATTTTTTCAAAGCTGATGAGCCTAAGGCTGGGACAGCTGCAGGGCAGAGGGTAATGGAGTGATGTGACACAGTCCCGTGACATTTCTGTCACACCAGGACTGTATCATCACAAGAAGCAAGTGGAAATCAGCAATAACAGATTACCAAGCAAAACAAAGCTGCCCACAGTGAAGCTAATGTAGACAGTAACAACAACAGTCTACTTACAGAAATGATGGCACTATTTTAATTCGACAGTAGCAACACAGTTCTAAAAACATCTGATAGCAAACTCCTTAGATAAGGACAAGCTTACGTTCTTATCAGATTGTAATGGGTTTGTGTCATGATCTCAGCCACCCTAGGCATCCTGGATTGCACCTTCTCTGACAGGGAACCAGCTTCACTAGACTTCTGCCTTCCCAAGCTCCTCCCTAGAGCTACCAGCTAGGATCCTCCCTCCCTCCTCGTGGCTGGCAGCAGTAAGTAGTGGCTGGGGGAAAAAAGGGTTTATCAGTAGCATAAATGTGTCAAATGTTGCGTTAACCAAAACAGTAAAATGACTGATATGATAGAGGACTAAAAATAGTATTTGATGACATCTTCCAAAGCATCTGAAAGCTTTAAATAGAAGACAGGCTAGAGGTTTAAAAAATAAATGATTCAAGATTTTTAAGGCGAGGTAATAAATCTTACCTGATTATCTGATACAGATAAAAAAGTGACAAGCTTTTGGGATGAGACATCTCATCTTTTGTATGGGTCACTATTCTATTTTACATGCTAGGCATTTAAAACAAAAATATTAATTATAAATCAGATAGATGTTATGATGAGAAGTGATAATTCACTTTCCTTAAAAATTGCAAACTTAGCTACTTTTCTATTTGCCAACATTTGGTTATATTTTTTTCTCATAAATATTTAAATTGCAAATAGTTATCTATATTTCTACAGTACATTTATAATGGTTTAATTCTAGTGCAGCAGTAGAACAGATACAGTTTAATTGATTGATCAAACCCCCAACATTACAATGTCTCAGACAAACAATTTTACTCTGAGGTGAACCTTGATGATTGTTCACATTTTTCTGGTTCTCTACAGTTTAAGTTGCTGTCTATAACTATAAAAGTTTTGATTTCACACCATTTTTTTCTTTTAAGAGTTGACTGGCCATATATTACAAAACTACTAAGTATAAATTCTGTACAGAAGTTTATTATATATAATATAACATTTCTGCCAGAGGGGAAGAGGTGCAATAAAACATTTTTTTTTTAATCGTACAGTGCATTTAAATCTGAATGAAAAGAGTTGTTTACTCTTTTCCATTTTTCTAATATGTAACCTTTATATAATGATTGCATTAATAAATGTGACTTTGTGAAGCAGAAAACCAGTTTTCAGACTTTCTATGATATAGAGAATTCTAGAAATGGAGGACTGTATACATGTCTTTCTGGATGCACCAGTATTAATTAGACTGTCATTAGGTTGTTTCTTGCCATATTTTGCCTTTGACAATAGGCATGGAACAGTTCAGAATAAAGTGTCATAATCATAAAAAGCTTTTAAGTACAGTATTATTTAGTTAAAAAAATAAAATGAGGTTTGGTAAAACACATTTTAAACCAACCAAACTCTAACTGTAGAAGTGATTTGAAGTCTATGTCAGTCTTTTCCCATTAATTTTTCATGAGACAGGCTAAGTGGATAAATTATTTTGAAATAGGGATTTAGTTGTCTAACTTACTTGTTACTTAGTCAAACTTTTAATTAACTAAACTGTTCTCTCTATAATTCATATTGAGCAATTTCCTGCAGCGGTATTTTACAGGTGAAAATCCATGGACTGCTGATTTACTGAATAAGAAATAAAATATGAAAAGAATGACTTGTAAAAAGGTTTTAATTTATTGCTTTTTCATTTCTCTTGATGATGGTCTTACTTTTGTTCTGTGCGTTTCCAATTTTTCTTAAAAGCATTATTTTGTGAACCATTGACACATACAGCATCACTCTCTTAAACTGTAACATTCTTTTAAAGTATTGTAGGATATTCTATATGGAATACAAAACTACTCAAGCACCAGCTGTATGGTTTTTATTAAAATGCCTAAGAAGAGTTATTTTAGTAAAAATAATACTAATATTAAAAAAAAATCTATTAAAAAAATCCCTCTTAAAAGAATAACAGTTTGAATAGGTCTTGTAATCCCCCCCAGAGAAACTTTGGTTCTTTTAAAAGTTAAATAGCCATATAATTGTCACACATTGTGCATAGAGTTTGTACAGTGTAAATTGGATTGGAAATATTTTAGGAATGGTGTTAGTTGTAGGGGAAAATTAAATTTCACAGCGATACAGGACACCAGCCTTGTCTTAAACAATAATCCTAGAGGGCTAAAGGGATGTCACTTCTTTCTAGACAACATTATTTGTCCTGACTCCTGTAATTCTTACACTGATTCTTCCCAGCATGCTGAATTATGGTATTTTCTTGCATTATGTTAGTTAAGGAAGAAAGAAATAGTGCCAGCCTTCACATTTGCTTCACAAGAATTTATGTACTAAATATCTCCCTTATCCACAGATAAGCAGGGAATGTTCTAGTCCATGTGTATTATTTAAAGCAAGGATAATTTTCATTCTACAGAGTATATTATCTTAACTAAAATTAAAATACACCAAATGTTCAGAACACAGCTAATTAAATAGGCAGCTATTTTATAATGGGATGTGTTCAACCCATTTGATATAAGATTATTGAAATGCAGTTCTTAAACTATAGAAGTTCTAATTTGGCACCACAATATTCATTTATTAGGAATCTATATGTATTGATGTAGTGGAACTATTTGCAGTAGAAACCACTCACTCAGAGGGGTACAAAAGATTCTTTTCATGTCATAACCTGTATTTTTCCCTTATTTTCTTATGATAAGAAATGCATTTCTAATAGATCACATTGCATATTGAATACAGTTTGTTTTTCCAAAAGGACTTGAAAAATTTCTCTTAAATCACTTTTGACATGCATCTGAAGTTCTCTTGTTCTTATGACAGCCCCAAAAGAAAGGAATACAAGCTGCCATCAATAGGGAAATTTCTGTCATGCATTTTGTTTCATAGAGCTGTTGAGTGATATAGGAATGACTAACATTATATCATTCCAGTAGTCGAAAGGAACTTACTCTCTCATTAATTTTTGCAATCTAGCCCTGTATTGCCAATGTAGCCCTTCCTCAGTTCTTCTGTAGAAAAAAACAAAGCCAAACCAAAAACTTATGCAGTAGATGGAGGGTGTTTTTCACTTGGTTTTTGTTGTCTTTTATTTATTTATTTTTAAATAAGATCTGTCATTTCTTCGTGTAATCCCCAGCAGAATAAATTTAGTTTAGACTGACTCTAGTTTTTATCACTTTGTAAATGTCAGATTTATAAAATGTATACAGAGTTTTATACAGATCTCTGAAAGATTTAAGTTTTTGTTATCTAATAATTCCTACATACTTAGGTCTTGGGGTTTTACTAGTTGAAAATTGTCTATAGTTCAGTCCTTCCAGTTTTCCCTTTTCTCATTTTGTCTCTAGAAACCCCTTTTATTTGCCAAATGTAAAGAAATAATAATTTAAATATTAAACATAATTAATATTTATATTAAAATAATTTAATATAGGCATTGTTTTCTAGGATACCTCTTTTTATTCGATTTAACTTTAAATCCTAGGGAAATTTGATCAGGAAGGAATGTCAGGAGGTCTCTAGTCAGAGACCTGTCTCCTGCTCCAAGCAGCATCAGCCATGAGGTCAGATTCGGCTGCTTAGGGTTTGACTGAGCCCCATCCTGAGCACATGCCAGGAAGGGCACTGCAGGGCCACCTGATCTAGTGCTCGACAGTCTTCATGCTGAAAGAGTTTTTCCATGTGTCAGGTCAAGAACACTTCTTTCCTTGCTTTCTTGATTACGGTGTGTACTCACCAAGTGTCAACAACTTGGCCATGACTGTGCAGATACTGTTGGAAATTAAATATCGTTGCAATTAGACATGTTGCTGCTATGTATATTGCTGTTATTTCAAACATACACATTATTTACTTTTCCTGTGATTTGATTTGTGAATACAAACCCCAGCTTTTTCCCAGGCACTGAATATCTATATTGAGTTCCAAAATAAAATCTGAAATGTACTAAGTGCCTTAAGAAATAAATATTTCAATAAAAAGCACTCTGTGATGTTGAAATGCTGCTCCTTTACAATGTTTTATTTCATGACATGTTCAAATAACTGTATTAAGTAATAGTAAAGGATATGCTATATTTCTTTCAGAATTAACTAACATTCTAAATGGTGGGTACTAGTTAAGTTTCATCTTTAAATATTTTGCTTTATGTTTTTACTGGAATGCCAGTAGATAATTACTTTTGATATAACACTCTTTGCAGGAGAGTAGGTTGAACTGAAAACTTGTAAATTCTGATGCTATCAGTGTCATGCAGAAAACATGCTCATTTATACTGTGCCTCATCAGCAGACAGGTTTTCTTTTTCCCTTTGTTGTACATCTCTGTCCTTTAATAATAATTATTAGGAATGTTAAAAAAAAAAAAAAAAAAAAGTGGTTTATTTTTGTATTCAGAGAATTTAAATTTGTTTAGCCCTAGGCAACTCATTCTCTTGACTAATTGCTGCCTAAAATACTGAGCTATCAAAATACTAAAGAATAAAGTGCAGTTAGGGGTCAAGAAAGTAAAACATGTCTACATATGTGGCAGTATTTCCTTGTGACTCCTTACATGTTATCTACCTGTTCCCCTGGAAACATTGCACATGGAGTGCAGCTTGATTCAAGGGCTGAAATTCTGTCCTCATCCCCACATTAAATTGTCAGCAAACTGCTAAATCCTGGGCCTTTCATTACCGGTGTAATATTCCATATATCAGTCAAAGAGCTACAGCTTGATTAAAAAGTTTTAGGCTTCTATTTCAAGTCTACGTTTTTGAAAGTTGAGTAATAATACAATGAGTAATTATACATCTGAATTAAAAGGTGAACCTCATAATGTGTCCTGAATATTTTCAAGTTCAGGCTTTGCAGATCACTTGGAAGTGAAAGGTCATTTATTAGATATATCTTTTTTCTTCTGTTAGATTTCAAAAATCAAATATCAAATTAAGAGAGAACTTTACAGCACACTCCTAAAACTATAACTAATATTTTCAGTTGTATCTGAAATAATTTCAGTAATAAGTGTAATAGCAGCTTATTTGGTTCCAGAAGCATTTTCTACATGTTGGGGCCTCTAGAAAAGTGTTAATGTCTATAAAAGGAAATTAATGTCATGAACCAGACTTAAAATTTTAATGTTTCATACAGCTATAATGTAATAAGTGGAAAAATATGGGACAGAAATATAAGAAATATATCTTCATTATGTGAGTCTTGAGGCAAAAGTCATTGGCAAAAGAGTGTATTAAAAATATTGTATCCTCTGGACTGCTGCTCTGAGTTTTTCTTCCATTACAACATTACACTTTAGGGGTTGGAAACTTGTCATGCTTCCTTAAATTTTTTTTTCCCCAGTACCTGAATGACAATTTTTTTTGCAAGAAAGAAAATAGCTAGATTGGGAAAAATGAGGTATTATTTTCACAATTCCTGGTTGGTTGGTTTGACCTCCACAGTTTGTTTTGTAAGGGCATTACAGTAAAATCCCACATATGGATGATATTAACCTTTACCATATCTTTTCTCAAGGGTAAATTCCTTCTGTCTCACATGGGAGAGCTGTGTGGGTAAATCCTGTGAATACTAATAATATGATGAAATCTGTCAGTGAAAAGATTGTCAGAAGTATCCATTGAAGCTTTTTGCATTTTGCTGAGATCTTTATTACAGTAAAATTCTGTACTCATATTCACATACATGCTTACTACAAATACCAGACGGAGAAAGCATAAAAGGTTATATTTGGTAAATTTGTAATTAAATAACTTAAGGATACCTTCAAAAGTATAATACCAAGTTTTGATAAGAAAAATCCAGCTACAAGAACATTCCTTGTCTCAAAATAATTCCCATAACTTGAAAATGCTTAGTCTGGCTCAAAAGAAATAGAAAATTTACATATGAATAAGTCCCAAATTTAAGATATGTTATGACAGCTGAAGTCCAAGTGAATATAATGACTTTTATTTCATTTTAACTTTCTATCACAGTCTTACAGGATATATTTTTTAATCTAAATTAGAGATGCCTTGCCTAGAATATCAATGATTATGAGTATGTGTTGATTGCACTGTGAGTATGAACAAATTGTTCTTACCAACAGAATCATACAGGTAAATCATTATATTATGTGCTGAAATTGTAGTGTTAAATTAACAGTGTTTATTTAGGTTTAACTCTGCTGGTGCACAAAGTCAGTTTGGCACCTAAGACAGAAACATTATGACTGGATCCCTCCAAAATTTGTCTGTACAATAGAGGTTTCTACATCTCAGTTTCGTAGTTCAGGTCAGTAGCTGTAGCTGAAAGACTTGAAAGATCTGATCCCTATCTGGTGAGACAATCTGCAATATCCCACTAGATCCCAGATAGTTTGGTGCATAAACCAGAAAAAGCCAGTCTTCAAGCAGTTTATCAAATAGGATTGAAACTAATCTTTAATAAGTTCAGATACTAGTGTTGGATTTGAAATGAGGAGGGTGATTATGACTCAGAACATCTGGCAGTTAATTGAATCTATGACTCCAGTGCATTCTGAAATCTGTTTATGTGATTTCTTACATCATATCTGGTTTTGAGGTGCAATTTCAGTAGTATGAGCTGGATCTCATTAGTAAGACACCCATCATGAAACTTCTAGCAGTCAAGGTTATCAGTGAGCATAGGAAATTAAAGCTCTGAGAGCTGCTTTTATATTGATTTTAGTTTCCTCTTTTTATTGATGGCACAATGTATATTTTATTAATTTCGGGTTAACATCAGATTTCTACATGATAAATCACTTTTGAAAATAGAGAATATATTTGTATGGAATATTCCTGAAAATCTTAATTCTCAAAATTTGCTTTTTCATAAAGTCATTCTAGTTTACAGCATTTCAACAAAGGAACTATGATGGTCTTGCATTCTGTAGTCATTGATCTAATATTTTTCAGTAGTTCTCATTTTAGTGAAGTAAACAAAGTCGTATTTTTTAAATGTGATAATAATAAGTAAAAAGGCATCCAGAAATGTTTTTAGTCCCTATCATAATCTAATGATCTCTTCCTGTACTAATTCCTTCGATTATAGTACTACTTTTGTTGTTGTTAGTGAATAAATTATTATTAATGCAATCTAATACAAACTTTATTCTTGCCTTAGAAAAATATAGCTAATTTCCCTCTTAGAATTTCAAGCTTAGAACGGATTTGGTTTTCATGAAAGCCAGTCATGTAAAGAGAAAAGACTTCTCCAACCTAGAAATTGTTTGGATAGAAGCACTGCTAGAAGCAACCCCAGTTTATCAAATGGCACAGCTGTTCACTGTAGGTTAATAATGACCCTCTTTATTTGGGTGTTGTTTGGTATTTATAGCTAATTAACTCCCTTTTACACCAGCCAGCAAGCTGCATTTAGGGAACAGCAAAAGCTAAAATAGATCGAATTAGGAGCTATTAAATACACAGAAGATATTCACTTAATTCACCATAGAACCGTTATTACCAAAGCAATGGAAGACACTTTCAAGGCTTTTTCCTGTTATTGTATCTTAAATAAATAAATAAGTGAAAAGCTGAGTATAAACACTTTCAGAAGTAACAGAAATTCCAAAAGCAACTATCTTCTTTCTCTTATTAGTGACTTGAAGAAATGGACTGTTTGCAAGGTAAGAGTAATTACTTGTTTCAATTGATAGTGTTGAACTATTAACAGGTTTTTTATATATATATATTTTTATATAAATATTTTGC
>JANHGL010006704.1:0-20178 GCA_024611195.1 Ceyx melanurus
ACTATATACACACATACACTGTACCATGTGCATTCACACACAGTCCACACTCTCTTCAACATGATCAATTGCATATCAGAAATGCACAACTACAAAAGTGCACACGTGTGTGTGTGTACACACATGCATATGCACACACATCCCTTGCTCTTGCTCTATGCATGTATATAGTACATGTGCATCTGCAAAGTATCTGTCTGTTTACATATATATATATAAAAGTGTGTATATATATATATATATTTATATATTTATATACTTATATACTACATGCATGTAGTTGTATGATGTGTATAAGCCCAGGACAGTTATTGCTGCCCTGGTCCTTCAGTTACAACACAAACCTTCCTGGTTTCTCGTGCTGTGGTGCCCACCCTGGGTCTGCCCCTGGCCAGTGTCATGCTGCTCCCAAGTGCTGTGGCACCAGTAACCATGAGTAACTGGCTCAGATGCTTTGTTGGGTGGGCACACGTGGGGCAGGTCACCCACAGAACCACCATCACATGGCATTGGTGTTGGCACAGCTTGGGAGAACCTGGGATGGGTTGTCACCCCCCTGCAAGCATCTCAGACAAGAGCCAAGCTTGTTCTTGTCCTTCCCTTCTGATTGGAAGCATCAGTGTTACTGTCACGAGGGCTACAGACACTTGTCAGCCAGCAAAAAAGATCTCTTGGGTGGTGCTGCTCATTTAGCAGAGGCTGGTGATGGCAGCAGCAGCCCCAGCAGGGTGGGGGAGCAGCTGCTCCTTCCCAGCACCAGCCCTCAGACTGGGGGTCCTTGGAGTGTGAAGACACGAAAAGATGGGGACTTCAGACAGCCTTGTTTTAGCCATTATCCATTACAGACTCCATAGAAGAAAATTACTTTTCTTAATCATAATCACTACATAATAATCCTTGCATATGACAGAGTGAAAAATGGGCCTCTATTTAGAATCTCTGTTATTAATCCCTCTTGTTTCAGCAGCAAGAAATAGGAAAACAGAGCAAGATTTCCTTCCTTCTCTGCTTTTCATTAGCAAACAGCCTGAGGGCTGACTGCACCCCCCTCCAGGGACCACCCAGTCACACGTGGACCCCACTGGAAGCTGATGCTGGGTTGCCTGGCCCCAGGGATGCCAACCTGTGCCCGACTGGCCCAAGCTGGGGGTGCTGTCACCACCTGCACGTGGCCCAGGGTTCACTCCCAAAGCTGCCAGCCAGCTTCGGCTCTGTGCTGACACCTCTGACCCACGTGTGGGGGGCTGTGATGGGGTCCACAGTGGGGACTGTGGTGCCATCTGCAGCACCAGGGGGATGAGGGGGGAGTGTGAGGGGTGGGCTGGGGTGTGACTGAGCAGACTGAAGAACCAGTCACTGACAGCCCCATGCTGCTTGCTTGCAGTTCCCCCTGTTATTAAGGAAAGCTCGTGACTGTTTTTTGAAGCCTGAGTCATGTTTTTTAAACAGTTGGGACCACGAGTGCCAAGCAGCAAATATGATGGGGAAGGCATTGATTCCTCAGTGATTTAGCTTCTTTTATGTTAAATGATTGCCCTGGATGCTCTTTTACCTCAGAGGAAGCACAGGGCTCCTTTAGAAACAATATCTTGCTAATTGTACCGGAGTCATTTCGCTGCAGAAAGCAAATCTTATTTCATAAGGCTGTCAGTGTGCAGGGTAATGAATACCTGCCTGGGGAAAATAAAGTAATCAATTGCTACAGCCAACACCTTTTAGAAGAAGGACGGGAAAAACACAAGTGTAGATAAGGGCTTTTAAGCCACAAGGTGGAAAATACGGACATAATTCTTCTACCAGTTTTAAAATGCAAACAAATGTGTGTTCTTCTTCAGTTAAATAAAAACCCTGGGTATGTGGAGAGGGGCTTTCCCCCCTCTGCTGAAAACTCTACTGCAGAAACAACAAAAGTCATCTCTCCTAAAAAATCCTGCCCTGAAAAATCCCAGCGACCCTCCCCAGACCTGCTGGGGCTGCGACCACCCAGTTCCAGCCCCCCCCAGCTCCAGACCGGCCACAGATAGGGAATGATCCTGCAGGGAGCAAACGGTGCCACCTGCAGAGAGAGGTTTCATTCACGTTTGCAAATCACGGGCTGGAAACACAGTGCAGAGGTGCCCAGCCTTGTGCTGCCTCCCCCCCGACTGCAGCCCCTCTGCAGCTCTTGCTAACGAGCTCTCCCAGAATGATTGTCACTGTTATCATGCTGGACAGCAGGAACACCACCGACGTCTTAATGAAGGCATGGGACACCCATCAAAGACCACGCCGCAGCTAAGAGAGGGAATACATCATGGTTATGACCTGTTACACCAAATTGAATTGCTCCCAGGGTCTGGTGCTGGCAGTGAGGGGGGACTGTGGGCAGTGAGGGGGGACTGTGGGCAGTGTGGGGGTACTGTGGGCAGTGAGGGGGGAACTGTGGGCAGTGGGGGGGGAGCTGCAGTCCTACGGGGAGTGAGTGGCAGCAGCATCCCTGACCCACTGCCTTCTGCTGTGGAGTGGGGGTGGTACCTGCACAAACACCTGTTTAATTCACCTGGAGGGTTGCCATGTGAATTCAGCAGCACCTTCCCAGTTCCTGGCTCTCTTCCCAAGCTGGTCACAACACTTCTGGACCAGCACAGGACTGTGTGCAGTGTTTGAAAAGCTCGGGTTGATCAGGCTCTTTAGCCTTTCTGCTGCAAAACTCAATCCTAGCTCAAACCTTCCTATTAATCCAATAGAAAACTAGGGTGGCCACCTCTGTACCAAATCAGACCGACAGCTCCCACCCCCAGCAGCCACACGAGCACCAAGGCTGTTTCAGATTTGGCTATAAATGAAGATTTCCAGCCCTGCTGTTCCTGAAACTGGTTTTCAGCTCGGGCTGGACTGCAGCCTGCTCCCATCCTGCCCACAGCCACACACCAAGGGGGCTGCCTCCCTCCCCAAGACTCTGCAGGTAGGGATGCTCTGACCCCCAGCAGTCCTGCTCCCCTGTCCAGCCCCCTGCAGTGCTCCTGTGCCCCTCACGTTCCACGTTCTTCACAAAGTCACTTTGGCATTTGCTCGTGGTGACAGGTCAGCACAGTCCAAGCACCAGGCTGCAGCAGTGATTTATGACTGCTGGACCTGGACAGCTCTATAAAAAGAGCCATTTCTGCTTTTTTGGCTGGCACTGACAATTACAGATAGTTGACTATTTTTCTTACAAGCATTAGCTTGAGGCTTTTTCATTCCCAGGCAGCCCTACAAGTTAATAAACTGCAGGTGGGCTTCTAGGTCTGGAGGGAAAGCTCCCTTGCTTTGCTGAGCATAGCTCTGGAAAGGGGGGGAAACGTCACCAGCCCCTGGCCCCTTTCTTGGCTGTAGGGATGCCCCTTTTCCCAAGGCCTGGTTTAAGCAGTTTGGGTTGTGCTGGCTCGTTCCCAGGTGGCAAGGACAGGAGGATGCTGCACACTTGGCTGTCCCAGCACTGATGGATGATGACCACAGCCTGGCTGTGTGCTGCTGGCTGCAGGTGAGACCCAGCTTTGGGCTCTCCCACCTGGAATCAGCCCTGAAAACGCCTGCAAGGAGGTCCCATGGTCCCCACCACACTTCAAGCCCTGAGCCAGGACGTGAGGAGATGAGACACCCACTGGGGTGCCCAGGTGAGACCCCAGCAGGAGGCATCCCAGAGCCAGGGTGAGGATGAAGCAGGTTGCACACTGAGAAACACAACAGAAATGCTTTTCCTCTGGAGCATTACTAAGGAAAAGTCTATTCCTCATGTGTAATTTAACTTTGCATTTCACTCTACAGCTTTTGTTTGTGGCCAGCTCAGCAGCTGGAACTGGAGGAACTTTTCAGACATGAAGATAACATATTCACAAAGCAGAGATTAGAGGTTTAGGGATTCATTCACAATTCTCCTTGATTTGATATGGGGAAAGAACTTGAAAGAAAAAAAGAAAGACCTTTTCAAAACCCTTCGCTTGTTAGAGACATTCAGGGAGCTTCACATCCTTGTCTTTTCCCGAGGACTTGTAGTATTTATAGTTCCTTCAGATTCAGTCTCATCGCAGGCGTGTAACTCCTGCCTAATTCCTGCTCACCAGGTTTGCAAAAAATCAGGTTTTTTTCCTTCCCCCTGCCACTGAGGGATGAAGGCTGTTTGAAGCCACTCGCTTTTATGAGGCTTCTGGTGCTGAGCCAAGAGAAGATTTTCTGACAGGCTCTCCCACTAGGTATGAAAACACTCTGGGGGATGTCAGACAGACACCAGCTGACCCTGGTCCCTGTCCCAGGGCATGGAGATCCCATTTGGCCTCGTCTCAATGCTTGTATTATTTTTTCTGTCTCCACACACGTGCAGGAGCAGCTGTGATGTTCCCACAGGAGCTGCAGCTGATGCAAATTCAACAAACTTTGAAAAAAAAAAAAAAAGGAGGGGATTATTTTGCCTGAGATGCCTCAACTCAGTAAAAGAAAAAAAGAAACAAAACAAAAAAAAAACAACAAACCCAGCAAACAGACCTGTGAAGGAGAAAGCTGAACTGTCTCACCAGCCATCCTGCACAGGGCACCCAGCAGCCACAGACACGCTCTGCCCGGGGGTGAAGCCCGGCTGCTGGGCTATGAACCAGAGATCTCCTGGGGGTGAAGCCTGGCTGCTGGGCTATGAACCAGAGATCTCCTGGTAGGCACCATACCTTCATTTCTTATCTCCTGTGGGATTCCAGATCCCCGTGTCCTGTCCCACCTTGATACCCTGACACTGATCTCCTATGGGGCTGCAGCTCTAGCCTGAGTGCTCAGACAGCAGGTCACGGCCGTGCTCAGGGACTCGGGTGCCACTCTGCTGGACTTTGGTGGCACCTCCAGGACCAGCAGGATGCCACCAACAGCTCATGGGAGCTGCTACAGCCTGAACACCACCAGAGCAGGCTCTAAGGGCTGCATTCCACTCTTGCAGCAGGTGCATTCTCCTTCACTGGGCTTTACAGCCTGTGTAGTCCATCACTTCTCAGATCTG
Organism: Ceyx melanurus; assembly: GCA_024611195.1. Lineage (NCBI taxonomy): Eukaryota > Metazoa > Chordata > Aves > Coraciiformes > Alcedinidae > Ceyx > Ceyx melanurus. Next base: position 5,000 of record JANHGL010006704.1, read on the forward strand.
TTTCCAGTCCAAGTCGGGCTTGTAACACGTGTGCCATTTGATAAATGGGGATGGTGAAATGCCCCTAAGCCAACTCTTTTTTAACAGCAGAGAGCGAGTTTTATAAATGTGCCTCACAAACAGCAATATTTTCTAATTTCATAGAACAACAGGAACAAATCACCAGCTTCTTTCGGAGACAGATTAGCTCCCTGTAGACAATACATTGATCCTAACAGATCTCCATCTATTTTCAGGGCTTTCAAAGAACAGCTACTACCATTCAATTACCACGCTTCATTAAACAACTTAAAACCTTCATAATGCATGTTTCTAGTGAAAAAAAAACACTTCAGTAACCTTGCTTACGACACAGTGTGGTGTTTGCTCAGAGGAATCTTGGCCGCACACTGCTGGGACCCTCCGAGGGGACACTGGCTGTGGCAGCCAGACAGACAGCCGCCACCACCACAGGGTCTCCAGACAGAGCACCCTCAGGCCACGATAGCTGGCAGGAGCTGCCCTGGGGAACAGCGACTCTTCCCAGGCTGCTGAGCAGCTGCCCCTGGCAACGGAGCCGAGTGTGAGCACCAGGCTCCTGCAGATCTCAGGGTGACACTGAATTTCACTACAAAACACGAGGTACTGCGTAAAACTTAATTGCCCCTGTGTGTTGTAAAGCCAGGGATGGATCTTCGGTCATTGTCAGCAGCACAGCCCAGTGATATCTCTCTGCTGGCTCCTGGTCACACCAGAAGCAGTTAATGTCCCCCCACTCCTCCCTGTCCCCACAGCCCTTCTCTGCCATGTCTCACCATTGCCCACGGGCTCCTCGGGGACAAGGGACCTGCTGCTGCCACTTGTGATGCTAAAGCTTTTGCCTGAAGTTGCAAAGAAATATGGAGAGACAAGCAGCAAACTCTGACTCTCCAATCAGCCTCCTTAATTGAAGGTCACCCCACACCTCTGTTTGGGGGTTATTAGTGTTCCTATTGGTACCAGCCCTTCACAAGACTACAACTGATGAGCAGTGGCAGCTCGTGTGTGTGTGTCGACGTACACACGCACTCACAGATACACACACCCTTACATCTGCACACTGTGCCAAAGAAATTATGTTTCACTTCATTTCCAGTGTCGTTTTTGATTAATTTGCATCTCTTTTCTCATTATGGCTCATCCCTCATTTCAAAGGTGTCCTTCAGCCAGGACACCGGGAGATGGCTGAGCAGTGGAAACCACCAGGGAACAGTCTAAAGTGTTCCCAGAGTCTGGGAAAGTTCTACCTCTGGCTTAACACTCCCACCCTGCCTCGCTTCTCCCAGGTACGATCTCTCTGCAGTGAATTAGCTTTCCCCAGACCCAGTCACTGCATCCTGATGGCTGCAGATTGCCTTACATCTTATCAGGGATTACAGGAGTGAATGCATCTGTGTTTGGGATTAAACACAGCCACGACATGCAGAAATGTGAACACCCTCATGCAGTCGATCCCTCCCCTCAGTGTGGTGTGCCTGGGTGACTCTGCCTCTGAAGGTTGAGTCCTTTACCAGAACCAAAGTGGCAATAAAACAAATGCAGGGAGGGTGCCCAGCACTGTGATCCCTCAGCTCTGCCAGAGAAATCACACCTACAGAAAGCAGTCCAAGGCACAGGACAGACAAGGCAGACCCAGAGAGACAGTGTCTGCTCTCAGAGGTTACTGAGCCTGTGCTCAGCAGAGGGGCAGAGCCCCAGGAGCTGCCCCTTGCACAACCAGGGGCAGGGATCCATCCCCATCCACATCCCATCCCCAGGGATCCACAACCAGGGCCAGGATCCATCCCCACACACCAGGAAAAGCACAGCCAGGGCTTCTGAATTCTCCCAGCACATGTGGCAAATAAGAATAATTATATATACATCTATACAGAGAACAAAATGGGCAATTTCTGGTTTCTCAGCCATTCTCAAGCTCCTTATCCCAGCAGCTGTCCCAGGGAGGGAGCAGTTGGTGCTGGCTCCACGAGCTCCCCCCGTCAGGTGTTGCACCAAAGGAGGCTCCTGCAAAGGGAGGCTCTGATTGATGCATTTCGTGGATATATTCCAGTGCTTGCATCTGCATTTACAATCCAATGAAAAATTTATGACTGTTAAACTTATCCTGTATGTCATAATTAAACACAAACAATCATTTCCAAATAACTGTTTACCATGCTGCATATTCAATTGTGCAATTAATCTCAATGACTCCTTCTCCTTGTAAATGGATATAGGTGGTAGCACACCCTGCCAGCGTGCACTCCTAACAGCACCCAGAGGAAGATGAAGAGTCAATCTGACATTTCAAGAAAGCGCCGTTACCTGCTTAATAAATAGATTGGGAGCCCTGTCATTTCAAACTGATGCCTTGTTCTCCTTCTAACTATTTGTTCTGAGGAGAGCCTCCGAGAGAGATTTATGGCACAAGTGCTGTTTAAACATTAATCTCAATGCAGTGAGCGAGGGAAGCGGGTGCTCTGGCAGCTCTGCCAAGGGATGTGAGACCCGGGGGGCAACGTGTGCCAGGCAGCCCCAGCCCTGCCACCAGTCACAGCTCCAGTGGAGAGCAGTGGGGCAGAGGGGCTCTGGGAGCAGCACCAGCAGGGACCCACTTACCAGGACCAGCTCCACCCAGGAGTGAGTGAGGGCACCTGCTGGGAAAGCTCCTGCAGTGGGAAGAGGTCTTGGCACAATGAGGACGAGCTCCTGCAAACAGACAGTCTCTGGGCATACCTGTCCTCGCCAGCCCAGGTGGGCTTCAGCTGGCAGAGCCTGGGGGCACCATCGAGGAACAGCCTTGTGCTGCAAACTGGGGGTGCTGCTGGTGCAGAGCAGTGGAGCTGCTGCAAACTGGGGGTGCTGCTGGTGCAGAGCAGTGGAGCCACTGCTGCAAACTGGGGGTGCTGCTGGTGCAGAACAGTGGAGCTGCTGCTGCAAACTGGGGATGCTGCTGGAGGAGAAGACAGTCCCTGCTGTCAGCAGCACTGTAAGCAGAGTATCTTTAGGATTCAGCAGCAGCTTGTTTCCTTTCAGGCATAAAAAATGAAATAGTGATCTGCTGATGGGTGCTGATTGGTAGATGGCTGCACATGAAGCAGCATTTGTCCTGAGAACAAGGTGAATAAAAGACTTAATGGAGTTCAGCGATGCAATACAAATAACGCTTGTCCCTTTACATTACCAGCAACACACACCACACTCTCTGGGTCCCTGTTCTCTTCAATACTCCACCAGGAAGCTCTTTGTAAATAGGATGTCTCACTTAATGTCCTCTCCCCAGCATCATATTAATCACCCTTTAAGAATGCATGGTCTCGGGGAATAAGGGCTGCACTGGGTGTGAGGAAGATATCTCTCCTCTTTTTAGCTCTGTCTTGACATTTTGCAAGCCCATCTTCCTTCCCGTGGATGAAGCTTGGGCTGTAGCTCCCCTCTGCTGCAGATGGCCATGGAGATGCCACCCGGGAGGGCAGCTGCCACATGCACAGGAGCTGGTATCACCAGCAGCCCCTGGGGCACTGGTTCTGCAGAGCTTCACACTTGGGGGATGCCACAAGGGGCCAGGAGCAGCTGTGAAGAGCAGGAGGGGACAGGGAGAACCTCTTCATGGGTCCCTCGGGTTCTGCAGACTCTGTGAGCAGGTACAAAGGAGGCTGAAGGGTACTTGAGAGCTCAAGAGACTGCTAATTAGCTATGAAGGATTTCTGCTCTAGACTCGAGCTTATATTGTCCCCAGGTTGGTGCTAGTGACTGGAAGCTATTGCCACCCAGAGACCCGTGTGAAGTGAAGTTGAATGATTGTCCCAAGCTGGGTCCCAGTAGACTGGTTCCTGCAAGCTCCAGTTTCTGCTGATGCAGAGAAGGAAAGGGCTGGCAGAGCAACTGCAGGAGAATGAACCACCTCTGCCAGGCTCTGCCAGCGCCGAGCATGTCCAATGCAGCAGGTGACTGGTGGCTGCTCTGGGCATTACCCTGTGGGGGTCTCTTGCAGTGGCCAGAGGATTTCAGCTCTCTGGGCTCTCAGCTCACCAGCTTTCATAAGCACCAGATTCCCTCATGAAACCAAATTCTTCAGAAGTATTTAATTTTGCACGTGTTACTTTCTGCGCTAGCACTATCAGCCCCACGTTTGCAGCAGTTTGTTCTCAGGGTGTTTATCCCATCTTTGCTGTAAACACATTTTCACAAGTCAAAAACAAAGCAGGAAAACCACCAAATATTTGTATGATGAAGAGTTTCAGTTCTACAGTGAATGCAACGAGGGGAAAAAAGAAGTATGGTAAAAAAAGGAGATGCAGTGAATGACCTCAGACACCACTCGGGTGTTTTAACTGACCACAGCAACTGGCCTCAGCTCTCAGCTGGGATCAGCACCGTGCCTGGGCAGGAGGTGACACACGAGATGGAAAAGCTGCAGGGAAGAAAAGGCTCCAAACGGCACCATGACCCTCTGTCTGGATCACACAGATTTAAAGTGCTCCCACCGGGACTCAAAACGGTGTCAAACAAATGCAACTCATTGTCTCTCCCTGTCCTGCCGTCCCTAACAAAGTTGTTCTCATTATCTAGGAAACCCCTGGTGCAGCGTTAGCATCTTAAGCAACCCTCCTAAGTGGAGGCAAATTAGGAAGGCGAGCAGACAACACGGGCAGAGACAAGAGATCTCATTTTCTAGATATCAGTTTCTATTAGTTACAAAGACAGGTCTCTATTACAGCCCTGTTCGTCCACGGTCAGAGTGCATTCAGCAAATTGAAATTGAAATGTGTCTGCTGATGAGACACGGGCTGCTATTAGATTTAACTATCAATCACCACTGGAGTGAGGTAGAATGCAATTCATTAGGTATCAGTCTTACATCTCAACCGAATCCTGTAAGCAAACCCGAAGCAAAGCTCTTTGCAATGATAATTTGGTTTACAAGCAACTTATGTGGAGTACTGCCAGCGTGCGTACAGGTTGTATTTGCAGAATTCCTCGTGCTGCAGAAAGGTTTCCTCCTGCTTCTGCAAAACCCCTTCACCCAGCCAGCTCTTCTCCAGAACCTGCCATGCATCTCTGAACAAACCCCTCAAAACCCACAGCAGGGATTTCCCCCCCCTAGGCGCAGCTGGACCATGGGTTCACAGAGAAGCAGCCCTAGGGATGGAGGCTGCGGAGCCTGCGGCCCCTGTGCCACGGGAACCTCCCTGCAGCTGCTCCCAGGGAGAGGCCACAGCTGCAGCACACCAGTTCCACCTGCCTGGGAAGCAGAGAGGCTGCCTGGGCACCTCCACAGCATCTCACAGCCACGGGGCAACGATGGCCGGACAGTGGCAGGGAAGAGGCTTCACCTTCTAACTGCTTCTGAAGAGCATGGCTCCTGGCTGGCGTGCAAACAAGGCAACGTGGCACTCCTGCTGCATTGATGTGACTTGTGGAAACACTTGCAGGGCCGGGTGTCTCTTCCAGGGTGAGCCCATGTTCCAATTACCAGCAAATTGCTCGCGCTTGGAACCACGCTGCATATTAATTCAGAGCAAGTGAATGTTCATTGAATTACCCAGAGCAGTAAACAGCTCCTTGTGCGGTGTGTAAATAATCCCAGAGTACCTAGGAAACGGGGCAAAGAGATTTTAAAATCTAATTTACCTGAGTAAAAATGTGACAGGAAATTACCAAGGGGAAGGATTACCCATGGAGTGGCTGCTTTGGTTGTTAGGAGCTGGGTCACACACCTGAGAGCAGCTAAAGCAGCCCCAGGAGCCCCCTCCTCACAGAGCCCCTTCTCGGGGGGGCTGGTGGCCCCAGCTCTGCCCCACAGCCCCCGGGCACCCCGTGGTGGAAGCAGCGGGTGACCCACGGGCAGTTCCCACCAACACCCACCCCTCACTGCAGCTCGATGCCCAGTGCAGGGGGGTTAAAATCTCATGCAGCTCTGGGGGTTTTTCCACATTTTTTTTTTCTTTTTTAATTCAGCTCCCTCACCACTGAGCTAATGCACTAATGGACACTTACCATTACCTAACTTCCGACCTAATGGGCACAGCAAATAAGTGAGAGGCTCATAAAACCAGATTTACTGAGCATGGCTCCTTTGGCTGTCCATTAACTGGAGCTGTGTCTCCGGTCGGGCACAGGGCTGCACTCATCCTGCACTGCTGCTGGGGCAGGAGGGGGCTGCTCTGGTGGCACTCAGCAGCCCGTGGGTGGAGGGACAACTTTTTCCCCCAAGTCTGGCAAATTCCTTTCACTGCAGTAGTAACTCGGATGAAGTTCATGTGCGTTTGCCAAATTCCTAAAGAATTTCTGGACCTTCCAGCTCTCAGAAGGGCTGTGCCTCTCTCCTCTCCACCACCCTGAGCTGCCATGAGCTCACGGGAGGCCTGGGACAGGGTTCTGGTGGCTTCTCCCCCTTCTGTGCCCAGCAGAGTCCCGAGAAGCTGCTGTAGCTGCTCACCCTGGGCACTGCACACGGGGACAGAAAAGCACACGCAACTTCTCCTCACATGCCACTCGTGATGCAAGTTCCAGCAAAGCACAGATGGGACCATTAACTCCAGTAGCCTGAGCTGTGGTGAAATGTTAATTCAGAGATAGGCTGCAGAACATCCAGTGGCAGGTTCCCAGGCCATAAAGCATCCCAGAGGCTCTCTAGCAAACAGGAGGCACCAGGGCAAAAGGCAGAACACCATAAAAATGACACAGTGCTACAGGAAGGCTGCAGGGAAGTTCACAACTGCAGAGTCCTGAGCTGGAACAAAATCTGTGCCATGAAAATACCCAGATATTGCTGGAAGGCAGAGCTCTTGCTCCTGACTGCAAGTCCTGGTTCAGGGGTGGTACCTCACCAGCCCCACGAGCTTTGGGGGTCTGTCTGCCCCGAGAAGAAAAACCTCCAGTGCTCACCCGAGCGAGCCACGATGGAGCTCCAGTCACCCACAGCCGCAGCAGCCACAACAGAAAAGTGCTGTTAACCTTAATAGCACTGCCTGCTTTGTAAAAACCCCAAACAGAGATAGATCAGATCAACTTTGAAAACTTTCATATATGTGTTTTAAGAGATCTTGCTTGCTAAGCTGTTTTTTTTTTCCTTTTGTAAACTCCCAGGGCCCCAGTAAAGCCAGTCAATACACCATTACAATCATTTGGGGAGCAGTAAAGCTTTGAAAAATAGCATTTGCAGTGTGGATTTATAGAAACCATTTGAACTACAGTAAGCCTTGAAGATCACTCTGAAACATATTTTGATTTCTCAATAATTTCTTGAGAACCAGTAAAAGAAATTAAAACTCTGCACCCTGGACAGGCACAGGCTGGGACCCCAAAGCACCAGCCCACTTGGCAGCAGAGGGGCAGCTTCAGGACTCTGACCAAGACACCCCACACCGAGGGAGCCGGGGCAGCCCCCGTGCCATGGGCAGCGTGGGTGGGCAGCTCAGCTGGCACACCCTGGCACAGGCTCGCACCCCTCAGGTGGTACCTCCCACCCGAGCACCCCAAAACACTCAGAACTGCTGGTAACACCCCACGGCAGTGCCCTGCTTGACGTGGGTAACAGTCCCAGGAGACTTCCCCAGACCTCCTGTTCTCCCACACGAAACCCATCTGAGTAATGAGACTCCAGGCTTAAAGCAGTGCTGGGCTCACAGCTCGTGGTGAACCAGAGTCTTTAGCATCTCCTGACCTGCTTCTCAGATCCTTTATGGCACCTGCTGCAGATGGAACTTTCTGGAAGAGCTGGAACTTCTCACCAGAGCAGTGGCTTCCAGAGCAGAACCCAGCCTCTACACAAACCTTTCCTCCTACAAGTTGAGAAGAAGACAACCAGTAGAAACCAGGATCTGTTTTTACTCTGGAATAATTTCCTCCAGTAGTTGTGCTCTGAAGAGGAATTGAGTAGGGAAAGATTTGAAGCCATTAAAAAATTTTCCACCTATCAGCTGTGGTTTCACCTGGTCTCCAGCACAGCCAAATGCACTGGTGATATTTCTGAAGTGCTCCCAGCAGGGACAAATAAATTTCAGTGGAAATTATTACTCTGAAGTATATACATCTGGATAAATCACTGCTTACTGTTAAGTTGCCATGAATTCACACCGTTTGTCTAGTCTGCTTATCTCTCCCTTATTTATGACCTCCTTTATCACCAGTCAGATCTCTGAGCCTCACAAGTGGCCGGGGAACAAACTGGAACCACCTCTGGGGTCAGACTGAGCTCAAAGGGGTCAGACTGAACTCAGAGCTGCTGCTGCCCCCCGGTTCTGTGGGCAGGGTGGGTCAGGGCAGTGCCCGAGCCCTGGCAGAGCCCCCGACAGCTCCCAACCTCCGCAGGGGTCCCGGGCACTGGCACGCTGACGGCAGCTAAGGGAGCAGAGTACAGTGCTGCTGGATTTTCAGCTAATTTAGCAGCTGATGTCAGCTGTGGAGTCACGGGCTATTCCGCAGGCTCCCTCATTAACCTCGCTCATGACGGATTGTGCTGCTGCTCGTTGCACTCCAGGTACCATCCATCAATCCCAGCCACGACACTTTCCCTTCACTGGTGGCAACGCAGGAGAATTTCACTTCTTTCTGGTGCTTTCCAGCCAGATTTCAGTCAGGGCTCGGCAGCGAAGCAGGGTCAGGGCTCCAGGAAGCCTGGGTGGTGCAGCACGGGGGTGATTCAGAAGCTGGCACTTTGTCCTCTGAATGGGGTTGATATTTGAACTATGCCTGTAACTAGTGGACACCAGGCTACTTGGGAAGCTGCATTCCAGACGAGCTGAAAAGGCTGACCCGAATCTGATATCTTTGACTATTTTATATATTTAATAATTATTTTAGTCAGAGCTGGGTGAATCTTAAGAGTTCTTAAGAGAACATCTGAGTTCAGAACTCTTAAGAGTTCTACTTAAAATTTGCCTCCTCCTGGGATGTTGAATTTCTGTTCCAGCAGAGACAGGTCTTTCAGTCTTGAAACTTCCCAGGGCGGGGTAGTGTGTGGGGTCCCTGCATCCCACCCGTGGGCACACACATCCCTCACACGGACACACACATCCCACCCGTGGGCACACACATCCCACCCGTGGGCACACACATCCCACCCGTGGGCACACACATCCCTCACACGGACACACACATCCCACCTGTGGACACACACATCCCTCACACAGGCACACACCCCTGGAGAGGCAGCACATGCTCTGGGGATCCTCACTGCTGCTGTGGCAGGGCCGTAGTTAAATGCTACATTATGTGGGAAGCCAGCCCATCCAAATCAGGGCACATCATCCCTTATTACTTATTTATGAGAGTTAATTTCATGTGCTGGCATTTAATATGCCATATGGAGGAGAGGCTGCTGGAGCCAAGCTACCAGCAGCTTTCAGCTGCCCCTTTTTTTTAAGTACTGCTGAACGTGACTGAAGCAAAGTTAATCATATTCTGCTTTTAATGAGGAAAATTACTTCAGCTAAAAGCCCAGATCCTCACCTCTCTAATGGGCAGGGCACAGGGAGCTGGAATGTCCTGGCAAGGTAGCAGACTACCTTGATGCCACAGGGCTGTGCAAACAGGCCAGCTTTGTAGGTACAGTTAGAAATAATTAGATGTTTGGGTATGAACAGCCACGTCTATTAATTTTAACAAGCAGCACTTCCTCCTAGTACTTGCTCATCTGATGGTAATTGATATGGGAACAGAGCAGAGAGTTGCCAGAAGCTGTGGTGGAGCAGACGAGCCCAGGACGGTGCCCGTCAGTCGATCCCGTTGCTCGGCTGATCCTCTGACACACAGACACGAATATATCTATTTCCAGCATTGCTCCTTTCCAGATGAGTGATGTCTCCAAAGATAGTGCTGAAATCGATTCACAGCAAGGTTGTGGCAGTCGTGGCATTTACTGAATAAAAATGACATGTGTGATAATAAAATGGAGGGAGTGTTGCACAGTAACCACAGCAGTGACATCTCCCCAGGGACACAAAAGAGGCAGTAACGTGATGGAAGCAGAAGCGGAGCCACGGCAGGATGGGGACAGCACGGGGAGGAGCGGGATGGGTGACGGGGAGGTGGTCTCCATGAGCAGGAATCTCGAGTGTCTCCTCCCTCCCCATCAAAGCACCAATTCTCACCCATTTTCCGCAAGTTTTAGAAAAGCCTCTTTTCTGTGGGAGATTCCCATGGCCAGCAAATCCAACCAAAAACTCTCCTTCGTTTATGAGACACCCCTCGACTCTAACCCTGCTCTCATTACACTGGTAAATTACAACCTAGTAGACACACAAAGCAAAATAAACTTTCAATTAAAATATAAACACTGTTACTAAGAAAGAAAACTGGAGGGAGCTCCTAGGCTTCTTTGCATTAAAAATGCCTGAGATTTAATTTCACTGTGACATCTCCTTGGAATTACACTGCTAATTGATCAAATTTTGTCTGTCTGTTATTTAAACTTTCAATAAAACTTAGATTAATGGAAGGTGTAATCCTCCCGGGCAGAACAAATATTCCCATTGTTCATGTCGGGTTTGGAATAGCAATGCCCCCACTAACAGCTTTTGCATTCAACCTGTGAACATGAAGTTAATCATAAAAGTGCAGCGATTCTTTAATTGCTTGAATGCAATTTTCTCTGCATGTCATTTCTCCCTCCTGCTCTCCCCCACCCCAGTCTCCACTAAACGCCGCTTTAGACGTTCAGAACCATCTAGGTATAATTTTCAGGACTGATTTGTTTTGCTCATAATGCAAATACAAGCCCCAGCTCACTCTGTCTGTGGTCTCTCAGGAGGATGGGAGCAGCCCAGGGTGTTTTCTCATATATTAAAAACCAAGCAGCACCAGAATGAGAAGAGCCCTGCCTGCTGCAGAAAAAAAGTGGATTTTTTTTAACCCTCACCCTACCTCCCACCTTCAGTTAGGGTGTCAAAGCTTGCGGCAGCTGCAGTCAGCTGGGTTTTACCCTCATTTCACCCCCCTGAGCGTGGTGCTGGCTCTGCAGCCCCAGTCAGCACGGATGGGGAGCAGCTCTGAGCCCAGTGCTGCACTGGGGAGGCACCAACCACCTCCTCTGCTCGCCCCACAGGTTTGTGTCAACCCAGCAGCCTGTGTGATTTTGCCACACCAGTCTCCAGAATCAGCAACAACTTTGTCAAGTCACAGAGTCATTTTGGTTGGGAAAGACCCTGAAGATCATCAGGTCCAAGTGTTGTCTCAGCCCTGCCAGGGCACCACTGCCCCCTGTCCCTCAGCACCACGGCTTGGAAACCCCTCCAGGGGTCACAGGGGCTCCACCCCTGCCTGGGCAGCCTTGGAGGGGAAGAAATTGCTCCTCAGCTCCAACCCAAACCTCCCCTGGGGCAGCTTGAGGCTGGTTCCTCTTGTTCTTGTGACAGTCTAGAAAGGGTGTCCCCCTCAGTCAGAACTAGACCCATCTCTGCATCACAGTCAGCAGGCAGGACCCTGTCCCTGGGACACCCAAGGCACCACTGCACATCCCACCAGCTGCTGCATGGGCCTGGGAGTCCCCAGAGATTCACACTAGGCTTTGTGGAAACTATTATTTAAGAGACTTTTGGTCCCGTAACACTTGGGCACCAACACTCGCTGAGCATCCAGCTTCCCCAGACAGGAGCTGCAGCATGAAAGAACCCTTATTAGCAGGGTGGGCTCTACCTGCAGCTCTGGAGCACTGGATTCTCCCCCTACACAACATGCTTCATGCTACACCATGTATTTTTGGGCACTTCTCAGGTAACCTGTTTCTCTTTTTCAAGCTGAGCTGGAATAGGTGAGATAAAGCCTCTCCAAGATCCAGGATGTTTCCTATCCATTCGAGTTTTCCACCTCAGCGAGGACTAGAATCTCCTGCATTTGCAGAGGCAAGGAGTGGAAAGCCAAGGTGCCACCTGCGAGCTGAAGTGGTGCTTGCTCCATAAAACCTGAATCAGTCTTGGGCACGGGACATGCAACACGTAGAGAGCAACAGAACCCCTGATAGCAGACACGGCAGCAGCTAAACAGCCCCCAGGGAGCTGCAGCCTGCTTGGGGCTGCTCTTCCTCTGGGACACCAACGTGTCTGCACCAAACTGTTAATATTCACCAGAGAAGAGAACCGTGCTGTGTTCTCTCTTCATTTCTGCTTTGTCAGCAGATTTACTGCCTGCCAGAGGAAGACCTTTTGTCCCACACAGAGTGAGAACATAGAGGGGCAGTAAGCAAAGGGAGGAAAAGTTAGCAGCTAGTTTGCATTCCTCGGCGGCTCTGTTTGTTGTGCAGTGCTAAATTAACTCCCATTAATTCATCGTGAAAACAAGCCTTAGAGAATAGCAGAGAACTTACAGTTTCTTCTCCTGAATTAATGTTGCGTGGTAGCACTTTATTTTAAGAATAATTAACGGTAACTCAACAGTGGAGAAAAATGTCTTTTGGTACATCTCAAATGTGTCAACGGGAGACGGCTGCTGTTGTACCTGCTGAGATCCCTGTTTAAAATACAGCCGAGTGTTTTCATAGCTCTGATTCAGCTTTTCACCCTCCCAGGCCTGTGCTGCCTTTGTTGCCAGTACATTTTAGGGGGAAAAAAGCAAAAACCTGGTGTAATTGAAACAGGAATAAACGGGTCAAGCTCTGGCACCCTGCTCACGGTGAGCAATGTGTTTCCAGGTGGGATGAGGAGGCTGATGGTGGCAGGGGCAGGATGGGCAGCCAGGCAGGGAGCACCTGTGGGCACAGGTACCCAGAGAGAGCAGCTGGCAGTGCCTGCAGCCAGACCCAGGCACCAGCTCCGGCCCTCTGCTCGGACCAGAGGGACTCTCACACCTCGGGCACACACCCCAGAGACATCTCTGTCACTGCAGTGGTGGGTGCTGCTGTTTCTAAATACAGTCCTACTGATTCCACTCCAAACTTAATCACAGCCTCAGTGATTCATGCAGGAAGATGCTTAGCTAGATGGCTGCTGAATTGAAAATAACAGGGAGATAAACACAGTTAAAGAAAGCTGCTCAGTTTTTGCATTCCAGCATTTTGTCAACCCAATTCCACTGGGAGCCAGTGCACAGAACTCGCCACCCCAGGCAGGGTACCTGGGATTTGCCACCACTGCCCACCCTGCGTGGTAGGTCCTTTGCTACCCACGTAAGCAGCAGCACTCTACAGTGTGTGATGGCCAAGTGAAAGAAGAGGGATGCTGATTTGCAGGTCCAGTAACAGGTCAGAGACATCCCTCTGACGTGACAAAAGGCCCCAGGGAGCTGCCCTCAGACTGCAGGCTGAGCTGAGCTGTGCTGAGCCCTGGCAACTGCTGGTGAGATCCACCTCAGCTGGAACTCACAGCCCTGAGCTGCCCCAGGGCCAGGGCCCAGCTCCCTCTGGGGCTTTGCAGTGATTTATAGGGGTGAGAGGCACACACTGGCCTCATTAGGCTATCAGTGGGGCTGGAAATGAGAAAGACTCATTTGTGCTGCAGGAGGCTTTCAGGGATCAATATGTTCCAACATATGTTTTAATACTTCCTAGTTCTCACACGTGTCTCCTGGGATTTCTTTATTTATCTCTTTTTCCCAAGGTTATGGAGCCAACTGTTTTCGTGTGTGCTCTGAAGAATGGCCTGCTTTTCCTAATAAATCCCTCTCCAGAAGGGGAGAGGCATGGAGCTGTGCTGCTACTCAGACACACGAGGGGAGATGAGGCACAGAGCCCCAATCTCCTGCTGCTGTAGTCAAGTGCTAAGCACAGGCTGGGGCAGATGATGTTCCAGGAAGGGTCTCACCACAACTCCTGGTGTCTCTAACAAAGCTCACCCTGAAGCTGAAAGGTGAGTGGGCTGCACAGCCAGTGGAAAAAGCTGTCCTCTCTGCACTGCAAGAGCGCAGCCCGTGGAAAGAGGTTTGATAGGAAAGAATACCCAAGGAAAAGGCAGTCATTTGGGGTCAAGAAAGGGAGCCTTGGAAGCATCAGCTGCTGGGAGGGCTGGCTATTTGGATTTCAGTCCAACAGCAGAAGGTGTTTGCAAGAACTGAAGCACCCAACAGACGCTGAAACCCTACCACTGAAGGGAGAGAGTCACAGCTTGGAGCACAAGAGGCTGCTGGGGCAGCTCAGCTGGAGACCCCTCAGGCAGCACAGCTCATGCTCTTTGGCTTGGGAGCTTTTCTACAGCAACCTGGTCTGTCCCTGGTCACCCAGGGGGCTCAGAGAGCCCACCTGCACCTGGAGCAGTTTCCCCAGATGGAGAAAACCCAAGTGGCCATTGTGTCACTGCAGAAACAGCCAGCAGGGACTTGGAGAAGTTATTTAGTCCCTCCCTGTCCCAAGGAAGGGCCAGCTGTTCCTATTGTCACTGTGGGCAGAGGTTTGTCCAGCCTGTCCTTAGAGACCCCGAAGGCTGTCCTTGTCTCTCCTGTTTGCAGCAGAATCTGTCGGTGCCAGTCTGTGCCTACTCAGGAAAGCTCTCCCAAACTGTCCTCCTGCAGCTCACATCGTGCCAGGTGCTGGTGACTCACCAGAGTGTCACTGCACAACCAGGGACGGCTGGTACCCAGCAAGCTGACGCTGCTCGAAGCCCCCCTGACCATCAGGGGCACACCCAGCAAGTCTCAGCTCCTGGGGAAGCAGCCCCAGAGCAGCTTCAAAGGCAGAAGGGCTGGGGCCAGCCGTGCTGCAGGACCTGTGTGTGCTCAGCAGCATCCCTGGCTGCTCCTGTCCATCCTTAACAAGGGTCTGTCCTCACCTTTGCCCTCCTCTCGTTTGCACAGCAAGTGAGAACTGAATCTGGTGTGAAGACACAATAATTTTCTCAGCTCACGGGCCCTGGGAACAGGGACTTTTTTTGGCCTTACTGCCTGAGAGACCATTTGAAAATAATTAAAAGATAGAACCTTTTATGTGGTTTATGACGCTTTGATCAAGGTTTTTTAATTAACCTATCTTGCTTTAAGCTACTGCGAGTTCATTTCACCCTCGTCGACAATATCATAATGGAACTGATTATAATACAGTGGAGACTGTGGGCATCGTGCAGCAGCCTTAACCCCTGGGGTGCTGGGTACTGGTGACGAGGGACGGGGCCACTGGGATGCTCTGGAGGGGGGCGAGGGGCAGGGGAGCTGCACAGACCCTGTCAGGACAGACAGACAGCCACCCATGTGCACCCATGGGGCGTCCTCAGTTTAGCAGCCGACCTAAGCGCGTTGGTTTAGGGTCTAGGGGAATT